>JAVJIF010027631.1:0-55160 GCA_038442645.1 Agave tequilana | reverse complement strand
CTAAGATTTTTTTCTTGCAACTTGCTCTGTGAATTTCCAGCCATGGTAGGCATTGGAGGAATACGACGAGTTCCTTGAATAAAAGACTGGATGCTTTCCCTTGTATCGGAAAGATTCAGCCATGGTAGGCGTTTTGGGGGAGCAAAAATTCAGAAGAGACTTCTAGTGGTAACTTAATTGATGTATTTTGCGTCAATTACGTAAAAATTAATTATATTGTGTATTTTTTTTTCCTTCTTGAAATTTGTTATTCAAATCCTCATCTTTAATCTGGGCTTGAAATTAATATACAAAGATCTCTCAAAAACAAACTCAGAGATTTGCAAATTAAACACATGTTCAATCAATGAAATAAAACATTATTATTGTCGACTTACAAGTAAATTCTAAAATGTGACATCTTTTTAAGCTATACAAAGTTGCTTTTCAGCATACTTTACAAATAAAGAGGAAAGATGTTGTTAGGCTTCAGGGTTGATGACGTTGGGAAAAATATCTACTCATTGTGCTATTGGCGTCAGTTTTATCAAGAAAGAGGCGGCATGACAAGCATAAGCACACATTTTTTTTTAGACAGTAGAAAATCACATGTATTTTAACCTTCTTGAATTTTTTTAAAATGATACTAAAAATTAACTTTCAGATTGCTAGCACAAATATTTCTACACTTTAAATATTCAAAGAATGCCAATGCAACATATTCGGAATGGGTTATTGACAACCAAACAATTCAGAAACTTTCAGAACCATAGATTATTAGAAAAACAAAAATAAAATAAAAAAGAGATGCGAATCACCTTGAGGACTGAGACTTACAGAACGCCAAATGCTGAGACTTGCATACGAGATCACCTTGAAGATTTAATTCAAAGGGAAACAAAAAGTTTAAGAGGGGGGAGAGATATAGAATGAAATAAATAAAAATCAAGGGGCAGTGAATTCTTCTCTTTTTAAAAAAATTTTAGAGTTAAAAAAGCGAAGATGAAAAAGCTCTTCCCTGGCCTGATTGGGCCCATAAATGTTTAACATGAAAAAAAAGTGGGAGAATAAATATACAACACGCTGGGAATTGAATGAATCCTCAGCACCAAGTTCAAGTATTCAAACCACGGTGCCACATTGACATGCAATTAAAGGAGCAACGAGATTAGTTTATACACTACTTTCCTTCTAAATATATGGTGTCATATGGGTAAATTGAGGTCCCTTCTCTAAGTGAGGTCCTAAGCGACCTGCCTAATGGTAGTGCCGGGTATGGAGGGAGGAGAGGGGGGGGAGGAGGAGGGGGAGCGGTGAGGGGACGAGGGGAGGAAGGAGGGGGGAGAAGAAAGAGACATTTAGACTTTTCATCAAAGGTGATTTTTTTTTTTTTTTTTTTTTTTTTTTTTTTGGGGGGGGTGGGGGGGGGGGGGGGCGGGTGGCGGCGGGGAATGGCACATTTGTAATAACTTTGGGGTGCCTTCATCATTCTTTGGGTTGAAAACATCCGCTCCCAGAGAAGGGTGGTTCAGGTCGATTCCCCATGGAAACCAAATAAGAACTTTTGGAGAGGGTTTTTGTTGGGAAAAAAGTTATTTAAATTTTTTTATTTGTTGTGTTCTTTTTCTCTTCTCTCTCTTTGGTTCTTCAACTTGTTTTAGACAAGAGAGTTTGCAATCCAATATTGAGATAAGAAACTTTGCAATTTAGTTTTTGAGAATTAGTGTCTAAAAATTTCAAATGACAAAACACTAATGAACTTATACTCAACTTTTCTCGCAAACTATGTACCTGTAATAATCTTTCAGGTGATATAATCTTTTTGTCACAAACCATATAGAAAGAAAGTTTCTGATATTTTTTCAATCTAATCCAAAATTCCATTAGAGATAAGGACAAAACATAAAAGAAATTCCACCCAAAAAAAAAATAAAGGATAAAAAAAATGTTGCAGAGTCAGCATTCTGTTGTTGATCTAATATTTCAGGGGATCCATCTTTAATTATTGATCTTGTTTTTTCACCACCAACCTACATATCTTTATTAGCGTCTTTGGTTATCGATCTTTTTTTTCACCACCAGCTTGTAGATCTTCATCAGCGGACTCTCAAACTCCGTCCTGCTTATTCCAGAGAAAAAAAACTAAACTATTTTAGGTGTCAGCTGCTCGCATCTTTTTGGAAGATATTTTTACAATTTACTCCAATATCCCACTAAATAAAAGAAAATATTTTTTTTAAAAAAAATAAAGACCCATTCATAACCTCCTTGTATAATTTTTTAGCCCAAAAAAAAAACACTAAACAAAATAAGTTTAGAGCGGCTGTTCAACTACAACCATTAATACTACGATGCATCATATTTTCGCGTGATCATCACAATTTGAAATAAAGGAAAGCATGAACTTCTGCTCTTTTCTTGTGATATTGCTCATGCAACTAAAATTGCAAGGCTTTTCCAAAAAAAAAAAAAAAATTGCAAGAGCCGTCGTCCTTCCCTCCCTTAACCAATCTGCAACCCGATTTCCCTCCCTGTATGTACAAGGCGCTCGCCATTCTTTCCACTGCCAAAGTAGCTTACAAGCATCCTCAAATGCTGCCTGTACAAGTCACATTGGTGACACAAAGCAATGCAGCATAGATACTAGCATGACATGCATGAAAATAACCAACAAGTAATCCACCAATCTGTACTCTCTATTATGAATATAGATCCTCACAAAGATGAGGACAAGTTCAGTTCTATAGATATCAAAGTAGATACTAGCATTATATATGGAATTATATCACAATTCCGTCACCTTCTCGTGTTTCTTAGAATGATTCACACAAAAAGTTCTACATATACACCAATTTATGCATTACCCAATAACTATACTCTCCCCCAAGCGAGAACTGCCCATGGACTCCGACAGCAACAATGCAGGCATATGTATTACCCATCTCTTCCGTTTATCACTTGACTGCAGGATTTGCTGCTGCTGCTGCTGACGACGACCATAAAGGATGATAATAACTCATAAGTCATCAAATATCGTGGACAGCACGAGCCCCTGCACGAACTCGCTCCTCCGGGTTCTCTCCTTCTGGTCCTTGTCAGACAGGACTGGTTGACTGCTGCAGGAACAAAACGCATAATCATAACTATGATGAAACACATAGAAGAAATAAAAACGGTTGCTGAAGAGCGCAACTTCCAGGGAAAAACTGGATGTGTAACTACTCACGGGCCTCGTTTGGCAACAAGAGTTCGCAAGAGTTAGAATGTAATTATGGTGGGTCTTGTTTTTTGGGATTTCAAAAAAAAAAATGCACTTTACCCCTACACTTTTGGGGGCAAAGTGCTTAACTCCTACACAAATTCAAAATTGGTGCAGGAGCTGACCAACTCTAACCCCATCTTCTCTCCTAACTCTCCCCAACTCCTCTCTAAAAAGTTCTAACTCTACACTCCCAACTAAGCATACCAAATAAAGCCTCATGTAAAAATTGATATTAGAGCTTCATTACAATAACTCCAACTAACTCCCCCCCCCCCCCCCTTCCCCCCTCCCAACACACACACACACACACACACACACACACACACACACACACACACAGAGAGAGAGAGAGAGAGGAGAGAGGAGAGGAGAGAGAGAGAGAGAGAGAGAGAGAGAGAGTTATTAACAAAGAAAATTTCATTTAAAAAACTTTTCTACAAACAGAACATGAACCGGCCAATTAAATAGGTTTCAAGGCCACTTTGGAAACCAAATAACAAACACAGCTGTAAGAATGATGATTAATCAATACTCCACCAGCTTTACAATAGATTACAGACATTAGACAGTTGTATGAGGCAGTAAAATGCTCAAGACATAATAGTCAACATTTGTTAATTGACACATAGAAGGCAGTCAGTGTTCTCAAGAAAAGCAGATTGAGGAACTCCAAGATCTAGAACTACAGTTGTTGCGGGGTTGTAGTAATGTTCCTCGTATTTCTAATGGAATACGTGTAGGATGGAGAGTCGTGAAACTAATTTGGTGGTACCATCAAAGCCAAGTGACCAGGTGTAGCTAAATTTGGCGGTACTATCCAACATGGCTTATTTGCACTTTGACCATATGTGCTTAAAAGACAAAAACTAGTAATATGATTCAAAATCCCCATCTTAAGAAGAATCTCCTAAATTCATAACTGAAAAGAAATTTGAGTTCATCAAAAGATCTGCCATCACCCTTTTTTATTTTCACCCATATGCTTTACTTTAGTGATGTGACAACATTATTACTCTCATCTCAACAACTAGAATCTTGGGTATGAATGGTAGACTTGATATAAAAATAATGGAAGTGACAAATTTTAATTTACCTTTGAAACAAGGCCCATTGCTCGAACTCAGTAGCTCTATAACACCCTTACTGATGGAAAAGTCAAGGCAATAATCCGTGAACTGAGAGAAGAAAGACAGAGAGAAACGATGTCTATGTGGGTTATGAACTAAAGTCTTACAAAATAAACAGAGGATAATGAAAAGAAATGGTCACTTGCATTTCCTACTAAAGAAGCTTTTTTCATTCGTGTATGAAATAACTCTGCAGTTTATTTTGTTAGGTTTCTGCAATTGTAAGCACACAAGTTTGCAAAAATGAAGAGTACAGTTTTATATACCCCCGGAAATAGTGGCTAATAGCTCCATTATTCCCTCAATGACAAAAATCGTCCGAAGAATAGTTTCTTGAGCATTCTGGTGGAGAAAGTACTGGGAACAGGCAGGGGAAAACGAGGAGGAAAAAGAACTTCAAGGCGTTCAACATAGGCTCCACTGTGATGTTTGAAAATTAGGAAGTAATTAAAACATAACAGAATTTGCTTGGCATTTCCTTCTGTCAAGATGTCGACCGTTAATGAGCCAATGGAATTTATGTCCTTTAGTAGTATATGTGAATGCATTATTAGGCAGTGATTGGTACAATAATAAATGGAAGGATTGACAAAGTGAGGGCACTACAGATGCTACTAGCAATTTGTGGGAGGGCACACTACTACCAATTTCTCATGCTGGCTTGTTCTGATTTGTGTGTGCGTTCGTGATTTGTCAAGCTGTCAAACCTTTAATAAGCCTATGAAATTATCTCCTTTACTTAAGAAAGTAAATGTGAGTGCATTATTAAGCAGGGATTGGTGCAATGGTAAAGGGAAGCATCCATGGAGGGCACTGTAGATGCTACTAGCAATTTGTGGAGCTGGCTCATAATGATTTGTGTGCGCCTTAGTGATTTGTATGTGTTAGCACTTTGCATGCGTTCCTTTCTCTCTTAAGGAGCTTCTTTCCTTGTCTGTGCTAGAGTTTCCTTTGCCCACTATAAGAGCTATGATGTTCCCATACAGGCCTTTCTCTCCCCAAAAAACAAACAAACAAACAAACAAAAGCAAAAAACAAAAAACAAAATAAAAACAAAAGGAAGGCAACCATTTCCCAAAAGTGAGTTTATAATGCAGACTTGAATACCAAAGAAAGAGTAATAAATATGTATTACCTTTTAGAAAGATGAGAAAATAGAAAGTGGCATTCGAAATTTAAAATTTTTATATGGATTTCCTTGTTTGGCACTAACTCAACTCAGATTCCCCGGAATCCAACATTCCATTCATTATTCCCTCATTCATGAGACGGTGATTACTTCTACGACAAATGAATATGTTAAATTCCCACCTCCTGAGAATTCGATCGAAAACCAGAATTTCCGAAAGACCCTTCTCTTCTTTCTCATCTTTCCTTCCACGTTCAAGCCACGGCCAACGCCTACAAATCCAAGAGCTATATTGTTCGCATCGCCATGCACCAACGTGCCTACTGCCACCAAACCACCAGTGCCACCAATGTTCTTGTATTATCATCACAACCACTATCTCACTGATAATGCCCCTTGATAATACCATCGCCGCACCATTGTTGCAGCTACCACCTTCACCACTACCACCGCGGCCCTCACCACCACAATCCTCCCATCACATACAGGAAAATATAGTTAGGAGTATCCTATTATGGAAATTGCCTCACCCCTTGCATTTGCAAGAAATTAGGAGGATGGTGAGGCCCACCATGTGTCTTGGTAGCTCATTTTACTAAATGAGCAGCCATCCTTTTCCCTTTTTCCCATATCTGTGTGTGTGTCCTCAAGATAGCCTTGTGGCAAGTCAGTGGGTTTGCTCCCGGCTCAAGGCACTTGGTGGACATATTTCGCCCTCCGGCTTCGGCTCGCGATTTACCCTATTCTGTGGTGGAAAGCTTCCAGGGCGGGGGCTACAAGACCTGTGGGATTAGTCGGAGGGTCACACTCGTTGTCCGCGTAGTGGGCCCCGGATACCCTGACGGATTTCAAATATGTGTGCGTATGTGAAAGCTACAAGGTTTAAAATCTCAGTATCAGCAGATAGATTTTAGTATCAATATCGGTTGTCAATATCCAAACACATCATCCATATCGACAATATTAGCCTCGATATTGGCTAATGTTATATGATCAATATCGTATTGAGTACCTCAAAATCTAATATGATATTGCCAATATATAAATATATATATATATAGGGCAAGGATACAATACACCTATATGTAACTAACTTAAGTTACACACACCTCTCCCTACCACACAAAAATAGTTTTTAAAATAGGTCGTGGGGGCCCCACACACAAAAATTTGTTTATATCCAACCTTATAAAATTTTGTGTGGTGAAAATTGCTGTGTAACTAAGCTTAGTTACACAAAGGTGTATTGTATCCTTACCCTCACACACACACACACACACACATATCAGAAAAATGCACCTCAGCCGCAGCTGAGAGAGACTCTCAGCTGGCGCTTCAATATGGTCGCAGCTGACTGCGACATGGTCTCAATCCACTGCGACATGGTCGCAGTCCTCAGAAAAAGACTGCGACCATAGTCGCAATCCTCAGAAAAAACTGCTACTATGATAGCAACCCTCAGAAAAATATTGCGACTTGATCACAGTCCTTATAAAAAACTGCGATCATGATAGCAACGCCCAAAATTGTGATTGAAATACAGCCACGTCGCGCCAGCTGAGAGAGTCTCTCTCAGCTGGCGGCTGAGGTACAGATCCATATATATATATATATATATATATATATATATATATATATATATATATATATATTAGCTGATACTTGAAACCATGGCTACAGGGAACCTTAACAATTAACATTTTTTCATAATACCCTTCTAATTTAAGAGTTTGTCACTAATAGAAAAGGCATTTGTAAGGTCTAGCTCAAGTGATAATCCTATTGGAAGTCTTAGGTTCCAATCTTGGCTTTTTTTTTGCTTACAGATGCGCAACAAACTAATCGTCCAAAAATAGTACACAGCAAACTAAAACGTTTTAACCATAATTCTCAACTAATTTAAGCAAATAATTGATAACAAATATTTTCCAGCTTAATGATCGTGATAGATAGAGATAGTAATAAATCTAAATTAAATTTTACTCCAAAAACTAGCCCGTATTGCATACCAAACTTAATTAGGATGTATTTAATAATTTAAAGAT
Organism: Agave tequilana; assembly: GCA_038442645.1. Lineage (NCBI taxonomy): Eukaryota > Viridiplantae > Streptophyta > Magnoliopsida > Asparagales > Asparagaceae > Agave > Agave tequilana. Next base: position 47,618 of record JAVJIF010027631.1, on the reverse strand, counting down.
TCTATTTTAATTTAGGCCTAAGGATAATGATTTTCAATTTAAAGATAAAATATAATCTTCTATTTTCCTAATCAAATTTCAACAATTTTATGACAGATTTTAATCAAATCTATGTCGAGTCTCTCTGAGAAAACACATTTTAATGCTAAAAATCAGAGTTTAAATCCTTATCCCAACCTTTCTTGAATACACGTCACACGTGACAAAGATCTAGTCTAATTCCATAACGGCGCCGTCAAGGAAAAATTAAAGCTTGCACCCTCTGTCCACTCAGTTATAGCAAAAAATCTAATGCAGTATTCCCAAGAGAATCAAATTCCCGGGAATGTGATGCTAGATAGGAATGTTACATTCCACGTACCAAATGCAACATAAGTGTTTTAGAACCATGGTTTCTAAAACAATCAGGTAAATATCGAACAGAGAACTCTAAAGACCTAAGCAAAATCAAATGGATTTTTTAACATGGACTTTGAGAGTTAAATGTATGACAGAACTTGCACTTAAACTACTGAGTATGAAGCCTTTCTCCCAATAAAATGTTTAATAACCTCAAAAGTCACCTTTTTAAAGTCTTCCTAAGCTTAGAGATCTGCTTCCCAATCTTTCTTACTATCTGAAGTTTACATAGACGAGGTACTACATCCTACCCATCTTCCAAAAGAAATGTCACATTATAGTTAGTGACTAACTTAACACTACCCTCTTAATCTTGAAGTAGGGAAAAAAACACAAGAGTATCATTCAAAAGGTTATAGGTAAGTAGGACTACAACCAAAGTTAATTAATTTAGAAAAGTGTCAGACCACAGACATGGAAAGAAGAAAAGCATATAGGTGAAGTATAAGTATTACAATGGACAAAGTCGGTGATCTGGAAATGCGGTAAGATCTAGAATGACCTACAGAACTCTCACTTTGGCTTTCCTAATAAGTTACTGAAGTTCATTTTCTGTAAGGTAGGGCTGTGTTCCCACAAAAAACTAGCCAACTACTAAATTTGCTTTGCACATTCCATGCATCTTTCGATTCAGTGAAATATTTTCCAGTTTGTTGCTTATTTCCTTTGTGACATTGACTCCATGCTTTTTTACCTATTATATAAATAGCCAATATTACCAGCTTGCCGTTAAATCATCAATAACAAGAGCACCTCATGATGGGCAACTCTTTGAGAAGCCTTAGCACAAGTCCCCTAATATATAATGTAGGGAACACAGCAACCCTAATCAACTGCCAGTAAGCTTGCCTATTTAAGAAACACTCATCCACAAGTTTACCTGTATTACTTTCTAGGACAATGTCATCCTCACTCCCAATAAAATATAATGAGAAATACATGCAGACAATCAGACCTCTCATCCAAAGAGACACTGGTAAGTACTACCACGTACTTCACATCTCTGTTCAGCACAAGCGGCCATCTTTGTTGTGGACATTTCAATGGAATTACAAGCAATCCACCTTCATTTACTTGCAAGCTAATGGACATACAAGAGTTGGAAGTGTTTTGTGACTTCTGAGCAATTTTGGCAAAAAATGGAAAAAAATTATTTAATTATCTTAATGTTCTTACACATCCAAATCAGAAACGAATCCCACATTGAGTAATTCAAGGATATACTCATTATTATACTATAATTCACAAATGACATATATGCTCATGTCCTTGCCTATGGATTTTGTAGAATTGTGCATCCAACACCTCTATCACAACACGCCTGTCCACGTCTACAATTCACATGAAAGACACAATTTAATTGCAAAAATGCAAGTGGGGCAAAAATTTAAGGCTAATTGACTGCACTATGAAGAGTTACAAAATGAAAACAAATTATGTACAGTCATCTAATTGACTGAACCACGAAAAGCAAATCAAAACAAATTATGAAGTAAAGTTTTGATTAGATGACTATAGTTGTTTTAAATTTTCTTTTTAAAATGTGCTTGAAGAACCATGTCTAAAAATCACATGAAAGATTGACTCGTTGACTGAACCAAAAATTGAAGGCTAATTGACCGAACTATGTAACATAATGAAAATAAATTATGTATGTCATCTAATTGACAGGACCATGAAGAGCAAACAAAAACAAATTATGACGCAAAGTTTTGATTAGACTCCTATACTGATTTAAATTTTCTTTTTAAATGTGCCTTGAAGAACCTTGTCAACAACATGCGGCCATATGAATAATAGTCATTGATATTTCTGACAGACGGACCAATATCATGTGCTTGTCCAACGCACCAGTCCCTAAGGTATTTCAAAGCCTATTTCTTGTAGTCAACGATTATAATGGAGTTCCAAGCTCAGAGAATCAGTTCATGCCATGACAGATAAATTAAGAAATAAGCATCACAAAGTTTCAACTCAATAGGTTTTACGGAAAGTATAATAGGAAAACTAGATATACAAGAACTCAAGCTCTACCTTTCTACTGCTTTCACTTCTGAAGTCTCGTTAACCACATTTTTGTCATCTAAGCTCTCAGGTTCTTCTTCTCTTGATGGATCAGCTACTGACAAATTGGCGATAAACGATGACAACAATGGATCAGCTGCTGCATTGGAGGGAGCAATCGTATAGGATGAACCCCCAAAAAGAGATTGCAGATTCCCTTCACGCAGCTCCTTTCTCAATAGAGAGAGTGTAGAACGTGACCCTAATGAACCTCTACGGAATCTCCTTCTACGTTGCATGTAAGATTTTATTAAGGAATTCAATCTATTAACCAAATTGAACTTTCCTAACAATCTCAGAATTTATGTAAGATTATCAAAATACAACCTGCATCAAATGGTCAGGGAGAAAAGGTAACAGAGGAAGGGAAAAGATAAAAGAAGATGCATTCAATTAAAGATGAAAGGATATCTTAAAGAAATTTCCATGTTGTGTGGTTATGTGACTAACCATGTCCATCCCAACCCTCTCTGCACAAACAGGACATACCTACAAAAAAAAAAAATTCCTTGTATCAGTAACATCATGATTCGACTATATAATTACAAACTCCGAGCATAGAATATCTTCATAGTCAGTAAGTGACAAATGCCCTTAAAAGGAATTTAAAATGACTCTTCATAGGCAGCAAAAATTCCAAAACAAAAGCACAGGAGAAATCATTCAATAAAATAATAATAATAATAAAGGCAGACGAAACGGAAAACAAACAAACAAATGAAAATTGAACCCGGACAAAATGATGCTCTAACTAGGAGTACAGCCCCCCCAGACTGCAGGAAACTTGCTTAGCACAGTACCTCATAGAACAAGTTACTAATATTGAACATGACAGTGCTAACCCCTGTGTACATGCCTTGACAAATATAATTAAAACTAGAACAATGTTGGGCGGGCCAACCAACATGGGACATTTAAATGTGAAATTGACGCATTTTAGGGAAGTTTATAGAATTCATAGGATCATTCTAATGCCTGCAATTAAAGATCTTGCTCTTAATCTTCAGGAAAGTTTGTGTGTGTGTGTGTGTGCGTGCGTGCGTGCGTGTGGGTGTGTGTGTGTGGCGCACGTGCGTGTGTGCGTGCGTGTCTGTCTCTCTCTCTCTCTGTGTGTGTGTGGGTGGGTGGGTGGGTGTGCGCGTGCGCGGGCGCGCGCGCGTGCGTGCGTGTCTGTGTCTGTGTGTGGGGGGGGGGGGGGGAGACTTGTGTCATTCTGGAAGGATTCGAGCCCGAGTCTTTCCCACTCAAATACAACCCTCCGACATTCAAATACAAGATCCACTCTGTTGAAGTTGATCTATGTTATTTTAAGTATTTATAAACAAAAAGTCAAGTGTTTTGAATACTTTTTACCCGGGAAAAACGGACAGCCTAAATAGTGAGGTAGTTAGTTTTACAGTGTAGAATATTTGAAACCTAACAAAAATTGGTTTGTATGGGTTTTAAAATGTTTAGATCATGATCAAATGGCCGGATCGAGAATTTGTATGTCTAAAAATATATATCTAACCAACTCACTACTTTCGGCAGTCCATTTTGCGCCGCGATGGATGGGTAAAAAATATTCAAAATACTTGAATTTTGGTTTGTAGATACTTGAAATAATATAGATCAACTCCAACGGAGTGGACCTTGTATTCGAATGTCGGAGGGCTGCATTTGAGTGGGAAGAATTCGGGCTTGAATCCTTCTGGAATGACACAACTCTCTCTCTCTCTCTCTCTCTCTCTATATATATATATATATATATATATATATATATATATATATATATATATATATATATAGAGAGAGAGAGAGAGAGACTTGTATATATAGAGAGAGAGACTAGTGTCATTCCGGAAGGATTCGAGGCCGAATCATTCTCACTCAAATACAATCCTACGGCATTTGAATGCAAGTCATTGCGTTGAAGTTGATCTACATTATTTCAAGTAACTAAAAACCAAAAATCATGTATTTTGAATACTTTTTGCACATCCATCATGTAGGCACAGAATAGACGGTCATTATGTGATGGATTTTCTAAAACCAAACATAGAGAGGGTAGTGACTACCACACTCTAGTTTTGGTCAAGATTGTCCGGTGACATAAAGACATTTGCATTAACATGTGATACATCATAAATTCCCAATTTGTCAAAATTCTATTTGAATCAATGAAGAACTCTAAATGAAGTCATCTCGCATCCCTTCTTCTGACTTACAAGTTCATAAGAAAATACTCATTTGTTTTTTGAATGTGTACCTTTGGTGCTCCTATTACTTCTCCTTAAAGCATCCAGAGAAGTAATATTCTTTTTGACCTGTTGTAGGATGTCTACAAATTACTGAAGGTCCGCTCAAAACCTCCTCTCTTTTGTAATCGGAATTTGTCCCCTTGTAATTTTTCATCCACTCAAAGAAATTTTACTTCGCTCAATTTTTCCAACGAAACACCTGCCTGGTGTTCTTTTGCCTAATTTGCTACCCTTGCATTTTGCAAGTTCAACCTGCCACTTAAAGTTGTCCATTGCTATTTGAAAGCCTAATTTCTCTATAGCTTCTGATATAGTTTCTTCACTATTTCCATCATCACTTTCGAATTCAACTCTTCTTCCTCATAAAAATATGTACCATTATCATCTACAGCTACATCCTTACCTTTATTGACTTGAATATAAGGCATTTCATTCTCACATGATTTTCCCTTTAACTCGATGTCTTTTGATGCAACGCTTGGGTGCTTGATCTGTACTGGTTCATCTTTGTCGATAGCATCCCCCATATTCTTTCCACTGGTCTTGTAAGTGTAACATGTTTCCATCTCTATCTTTTCATCCCCATCAGACTATCAGAGTCCATGACAGCCCCCGCAACAAGAGTCTCTTTAGGCACCCACTTCTCTTTGGTCGGGCATTGAGAAGTGAGATGCCCAAAACTTGCCCACTTCTGGCAATGGGGGAATCCATTCATATTCCATCTGGATTTGAACTTGCTCTTCATCTTCTTCAAATTGTAGATCAATGAACGTTGGGGTGGCTCAGAAGCACTCAATTCAACAAAAACTCTAGCATAACTTAACATAGCTCCATTTGCAGTTGCCTTATCAAGATAAAAGGGAACACCAATAACACTGGCAGCTTTGCTGAGAATAGCCTTTGACCAAAATTTTAAATGCACAGAGGGAAGCCTTACCCACACTAGAACAGAAGAGAGAATATCTCTGTCAAAACCTATGTTTGGCATCCCCTACTTGAGGATGACGAGTCGCCCATCAAACAGCCACGGTCTTCCTTGCAAGACCCTCGTACATTCCTCCTCAGAATCAAACTTGAACAAGAAGTCATTCTCTCGATAATAAATTTCAAGAGAGCAACTGGGCTTCCAAAGCCTTGAAAGACGGGCTTTTAAATGGCTATAGTAAGGCCTATCCCCAAGGACATAGCCAACTAGAGTATTACACCAGTGCTGCACTATCTGATTTATGTTTGCCTCAGAAATGTTTGCCAAATTTTTCCATCAGCATCTTGATCAGGCTTCACATAGTAAAGCTTACAGTCATCATCTTGATTCCTCCCTAGCAAACATATCTCCTTACAAGAAGCAGCACAAGCCTCGGGGGTAAAGGACCATGCAACATATCTAGATGAAGGGGGTTGTGATGCACATGATTCGTGAAATGTTGCCTATTTATTGGCATTAGAGGAGCATTGGATGCTCTTCTCAGCCCTGCCCTGACTATGGATAGTGCTTGCATTACTGGCCTTGTTGACATGGTATGTGCTTCTGTTTTGTTGTCTACGCCGAGGGCCAACTTTGATCCATCCCGCATCCCCTTCCGTAACAATGGTGGTGTGTTATTCACATCTACGGAAGGGACCCCCCTGGACCTTGGCTTGGGTCTTCTTCCTCTCTACCGTTGAGGAGCAAAACCCTAAAAACCTTAGTCGTTGCCGCCGCCATCATATGAGAAGCACGAGCACACACAGTATCATGTCTTATAAATTATGCACAACACTGATCAATATCTTTCTAGAAAGAATTCTTGAGTTTCCTTATTTGGCCTAAATATTTGTAAAAGTAATTCCTCCCGGACCATATATCTTCGTGTTTAGCCATTATATATCTGTACATAACAAAGATGACATTGGCAAAATATCTGATTTTGTGAATACGCACATCCAAGTCAAAGTGAACGACACATATGACAAGTGCATTTTGAAGAAGATTTAACTATCTGTTTATTAAAAAGTCTGCATTTCTGTTGTAAATAAAAGTGAATGGCTAGTGAGCATAATTTAGATGTTTATTAAAATAAGTCCAAAGAAATTCACTAACTGTTCTTCTTACATAATAAATAAGGTAACGTGGATTTGCCAGAAGACATATTAAACCCAAATATGTAATCTCAAAGATTAACCACAAAACCATCTACACACTTGACGAACCAACCACGTTCCCGAAGGACATGATTTGCTAAGCATGAAAGTCCTGGTTGCATTTAGCAACCTGGCTCTTATAATTAAGGATTAGGCGGCATATGCATACATCCTTTACCGCAAAACTAAGACATTTGCATGTACAAAAAAATAAAATAACTTTATCATATTCCCCATGACCCTTTATTTAGATTTTGGGAATTTTCTGCATTGAACAAACACGACTTTACATAATTAGCGACATCTCAATAGGAATATGGATTATATAAGTTGGTAAAAACTAGGCTTGGTTGCCACTAAAGGGAGCACCCCTTGTTATAGGAACAGATTATGGTGCATTGAATAATAGCTCCAAGAAGCTTGGTTATGAGCATCTGCTCTCCAATTTTTCCAGTGATTAATAGGCGCCTGTAGCTAAGAATGGAGTTGATATCTCCAGAACTTTCACTTCTGTTAATTATAAGTATTCCTCATGCACATAGTTACCTAACCCTCATAGTTAGAGAACACTGAATCATGCTATTCAAATATGAAACTCGTGCATGCTTCATATAAATACGTTCATAATTATATTCAATAAATTCAATCCCAAAAAAATGTTTCTAAAGGATACTGATGTGTCCTCCATATAAGAATTAAGGTGGACTTAAGTACAATTCTCCCAAAAGTCCCACCATTCAAAAAATGTTCCTGTCCAAAAATTAAAATGTGACACATGCATACATAGTCCAGACAACATCACCAAAGAATTGATTTCACAGAGATTTGTACCCTTGATGCAGCGTTAAGAGTGTACTTCATCAAAAAGAAGAAATAAATAATAAATTCGTAGATTAATGCTTAAAATGCACAGCCATGGTGGGCATAGTTTAATTACAACTGAGCCAGATCTTTCATAACTTCACATAATAACTATATAGTTGAAACTTTTAGAATTTCCCTATAAGGAACCTTTAACACCAAATATGTTCATGTTCAGCCATTAATCATTAATCATCTAGCACATCTGTGGGACATGAATATGTCTATCCCCGTGTTTAGATATATCCCTCCAGTTCTGGAAATATGTTAACATCTGATGCCTATGTCATGTCAGAAAGATCATAGAGTAAAAAATTTGCTGAAAATAGGCTAGCAACCCATACCAACAGGTTGCTCATATTGGAAAGCGATTGTCAATTTTGCATAAGGAACAACACGCTTCTGACACCAAAAAATTCAACACTTCTGCCCTCTGGGAGGATTTCTTCTTCATGCCAGTCAGGCAGCATTCATCCTAGTAGTTTCCGATATAAATCGAGCCTCCCTTAGCCCAGACTGAACGTAACACATATTTCTGCCAAATTGAGAAACATTCATCTCAAGAATGACATGGGTAATTGATTCGTCCACATCAATTCTCATAAAAAATTCTTGTATCTTTTTTATGGAAGATGCAGGAGATCTCCTTTCACGCCATCAATGGTTCTTTAACTCTGTGGGTCTTGCATCTAGTCACACCATCCATCATGCATGCCTATTAATATTATTATATTAACATTCTGATATAGGACACATGATATTTTATATTGGGCTCATATGCCTATAATTTGGAATATGCTACCATCTGTACAAACTATGCCTTGAAGATAGCCACGTCCACCAAACCGAAACTTATCTTATAAGGCCCCATTGAATATGGTCGAACTCAAACTCAACCAAACCAATCCCCTGGTCATCTCACACACCCGCTTTTGGGTAAATCACAACTGTTTTAAACCCAAGCAACTGAAAGGAAAGGCAAGGTGGCAAGGATCCATGCCACGTTGCCATATCAACTATCATCCCAAGTGAATGAACGCATTGATGTTGAACAAAATCAACAAACGGAAAAAGGTATTAACAGTTAATAAAATAATAGCAGTTACTTTTATTTGACGAGATAACGCCTAATCATTCTCCAACCTAGTTATTTACCCAATTCCATAATGGAGTGTGGTAACTGATGCACCGGCACATTTTTATGTCACAGGGAACTCTTCAACACAAGAAGCTAAGGGAGTTAAAAGGGATCGTTCAAAATAGAAAGAGAAATCCATTTATAAAAATAAGCTAATATTCACTAAAAAAGAGAAGATGGATGTTCAACTCCTAATATATTCCCAAAATCAATCATATTTATTACAATCTATAGTGAAATTAGAGCTAACACCGACCGATCAATCAAAATCCTGTTTCCCACAGCCGGATCAACAAAAATTGTCTCACTTTTTGGACCATCAGACTGCTAATATCCAATATTAGCACGCAAAAAATTGTTTTCGATAGAAAATGCACACTCAACTGAAAGAATAGAGAATAAAATCCCTTAAAAACAAATTTTTAGGAAGAGAACATCTTGAAAATTAAAACATGCGGCGATCTAATCAAAATCCCGTTTTCACAACTGAATCAAATTCCAACTTAAACATTCACCAAAAACCAAAAAGTTAAACAAACAAAAATACCCCATTTTTAGCTTCCACAGGGTGCTCCTCGTCGATATGGCAACACAACCCAACGATATCAAAATCCTCGGCACAAAACGGGCAAGCGAACTCCGCGCACGAATCGTCCTCTCCCCCATCAACATCCTCAAACCCCAAGTACAGATCTATCGACCAGAAACAAAAAATCAGCAACCTAATCAATCAAAATTCTCATTAAAAAAAAAAATCCAAACTTTTTCAAGGCCAGCGCACCGAATCGGGACTGGAGCGTGGACTGGTGGCGCTTCGAAGCGGCGGAGAGTCGGCTCCACGAATCGGCCTCCATCTTGGGGTCGAATGCGATCGAATTGGGAGCAAAACCCTAGCAGAGCGGAAACCCTAAAAGAGCTAGTTTTGGTGAAAATTTTATGCAGTTTTTTTAGGAATGAGTGTGAATTACTTCGGGGCTAAGAGAGAGAGAGAGAGGGAGGGGGAGAACAGAGAAGAAATGTAAGAGAGAGAAAGCCCACCGACCCTCTCTTCTCTTCTCTCACTCCGTCCCTGTTGGTGGGAATTCAGAATTCTGGTAGCTTTTGTTTTTTTTTTTTTTTTAACTTTTTTGTAAATTGCTTACCAGAAAAAACTTTAATTTTGCAAGAGAGCGCTTTGTTTTTTGCACATCTCTCTCTCTCTCTCTCTCTCTCTCTCTCTCTCTCTCGTCTCTCTATCTGAGTAAACAAACTAGTGATTACTTTCAAGAAACATTACCAAACTTTGGATATTGATTCTTGCATTTTGGTAGTCTGCGAGGTTGTTTGTTTCGTCGTAAAAGGCATAAAAGTCCGTAATTCGTAAATGACTTACCACCTAGTTACAACTACGATATTTGTTTGGACCGTAATTCATAAAAGACTTGCGCAACTCAACTACCACTCACTTACAACTCAATTACCACTCACTTACAACTCAGTTACAGTTAAATTTGTGGCAAAGCAAATTTGTATTATTTTTTATGATAATATTAAAATTTTTAATATTTAGTATTTTTAATATTTATTTGCAATATTAAAACTTTTAAATCACCAAATAGTTAATTTTGTGGTCAACTTTTTCACTACGACATACACATTACGACAACCAAACACCGTAAAATATAACACACTTTCTCACTTATAACTTTATATTACCAACCAAATACTGTAAAACTTACATTCATATAACTCATTTATAATTGTAAAAGACTCTACCAATTACGACTTACGAATTACGGTCAGTTACGACAACCAAACAGGCCCGCATGTAGCTTTTGATACCTTAAGTTTTAACATTTTTCATTATCTGCTTCTCTTGTTATAGAACTGATAACGATGCTGCATACAGAAAATGTCTCGCACATTCAATAGACTGTTAGTATAATATTTCTCTTTAACATGTATTTTCTTGGGGTTTCTTTTTCCAGTAGAAAACGGGACAAAAAAAAGGTCCAGTTTGGAATGGATAAATAGAAAACAATTGATACAGAGTACAAGCATAAAATTGTCCCTCACTAAGCAAGTGAGAGATAAAGGAAAAACTTAAAAAAAGAAATTACAGAAAGCAACAGGGCTTATTACTGAAGAAGATATTTTCTCCAATATTCTGCGAAGAATAGAACCCGATGAGAGACATCACCTGTTGACATCAACTTTTGATTAAAAATCCTGAAGTTACTTTAGATCCACATGGACCAAGCAACATCCTGGACAAGGATGTCCCAAATATTCCAAAAGGCTCCAGGGATACATAAAGTCCACAAGTCCTCCCACATATATCGGAGGGATAAGGGCCACGATGGCAGGTTTAGACCAGTTACTATGGGGTCCTAGACTCGCTAGGCAAAGGTGCAAGATAAGAAGATATTAGTAACTGACTCGGGATGATTTCTGCAAAAAACAAATTGCGATGGTAGATTGATGCGATGCCGGTGTAAGTAGAGATTGGATGGCAAACCTATATCAGATAACAAGCCAAGTGGAAATCTTTGCCTTGAGTGGATTCGCCATCTTCCATAAGATCTTTGTAGCTTTGTCTGGTGGTTGAGGAGGTTGCACTAAATGATACTGAGAGCTTAATGTGAAAGACGTAGAGGAGCCGGCCCTCCAACGCACCTGATTCGGGGCTTCTTGGTTTGTGCATCTGAAGTGTGTCTAGTAATGTCGCGAGCCTCGGGAGCCGTGTCAAGGAGAGCGGGTTGCGAAATGTAAAGTCTCGTACATTGTTTTGGATTTGTGAGCTGACCCAAGTGTCCTTGTCAAAGGCCATCTCAAAGAGGCTGGGAAAAGCATAGGCAAGGGGAACATTTTCAATCTATCAATCCTTTTAAGATTTTACAGAAGAACCCTATCCGCATCTATCCCTAACCTAAGCCTGAAGGCTTAGTTGTTCGGAGAACTCCTCGCCAAAATGGGGAAGTTCGTCTCGGGAGCTTGGTCTATTTCGTCGATAATAGTTGAATTGGACCACTTGGACCCAAGGGTGATTAGAAATGATCTTCCACCACCATTTTTCTAAGAGAGAAATATTAAAGTCTCTCAGTCTCCTAATGCCAAGCCCCCAAACTGATATGAGAAACAAAGAACGTCCCGACTGATTAAACATTGTTCTCCAGTGCCAATACGATCCCCTTTCCAAAAGAAAGCACGTCTCAATTGATCTATCTGATCAATCATCCATTGTGATAGAAAGAAGAAAGACATGAAATAAAGAGGAAGACTGGTGATAACCGAGTTGGCAAGAATCGGTCTACTCTGTGAAATAGCAATGTCCCTTCCAAGCGACCAATCTTTTGTCAATTCCGTCGAGTAGGGGCTGCCAATCCGCTTCGAAGAGGGTGGTCGACTTAAGGGGGGAGACCCACGATAGATGAAAGGAAAGCTCTCTATTCTACAATGAAGCATGGTGGGACCTGAGATAAGCCCCAAAGGGGAGGACCAAGTGGGTAGACTGATGAATTTTGAAAGTCGATGGAGAGCCCCGAGAGCATCTCAAAACTGTAAATCAAGATCTTGACCCTCCTGATGGAGGTGAGGTCAGGAGGTAAGAACATGAGAGTATCACCAGCATATTGTGATATTATCGGATTCCAATGTCAGACTTTCTGACCAAACCTGCCTCGTAGTCAAGGCTCAATATACGCGATAGGACGGGCCTGTTTGTTTCCCCGCAAAAGGCCGCAAAATCGCAAGTCGTAAAACCTCTTTTCCATTTTCCGCTGTTTGTTTCATTGCAAAACATCTTACAAAATACAACTCTCATTTCCCACTTGCAGTAGCTACAGTTAAATTTGTGGTTATATAAATCTCACTTTTACACTCAAATTTTCCCACTTACAACTGCTACAGTTAATTTTGTGGTCATGTAAATTTCACTTGTAATACACTCGCAGTCCCAAAGCAGTTACTTGATAATCAATATATAATTTAATATTATTAAATATTTAATATTTTTAATATTTTTAATATTTTTAATAGTGTTTAATTTCTTACCTAATTATTTTATATTTAAATTTTTTAGTTTTTATTATTTTTAATATATTGTTTTAATATTTAATATTTTATTGTTTTAATTTAATATTGTTATTTAATACTCTATTATTTTATTAATATTTACACCAATTTTCTTAATATTTTATTTAGATTTAATATTTTATTAATATAACAATAATATGCTTTAATATAAAATTATTATATATTTAATTTATTTATTTATAAATAATTACTTTATTAATATTATAATATACTTTAAAATTATATTAATATTTTATTATGTTAATATTGTAATAATTCATTATAATAATATCATAATAATATTTATTATTAAATTTATAATTCTAACTTACTTTTTTAATTTTATATTTTTATAATATTACAATATTATTATAATAAAATTTAATATTATAATAATCTTAAGTATTTTATAATATTATAATATTATAACTATATTTTATTATTTTTTTAGATTTTTTTAATATTTGTGTTTTATTAGTATCCTTAAAATTTTATTAATGTTCTTTAGATTTTCTTAAAATTTTATAATTATTTATTTAGTTAATATTTTAGTAATTTTAAATATTTTATTAATATTATTGTTATAATTAAAATATTAAAATTATTAATATTTTATCTCAAATTTATTAATACAATTTAATTTTCAATAGTATATTTAATTTAATAGTATTTATAATATTTAAATCACTGCTACAGTTAATTTTGTGGCCAATTTTTCCACTTACACTTTTAAGTTACCAACCAAACACCGTAAAACACAATATACTTTCTCATTCACACTTTCATTTTATCAACCAAACACCGTAAAACACAGTATACTTTTTCATTTACACTTTCACTTTACTAACCAAATACTGTAAAGCACAATATATTTTCTCTACTACAGTTCACTTTTTCCATTTTCATTTTACAACTTACGACTTGCGACGTTTTGCGGCGAAACAAACAGGCCCGACATCTACCCTAAGAATAAACAAGTACGGTAAGAGTGGATCACCTTGCCTTAATCCACGTTTACACCTAAAAGGTGTTCCAGGCTGACCATTAAGCAGTACAAAGGAGACGTCGGAGCTAATCAAAGAAAGAATCCAACCACACCATTTTTCTCCAAAGTCTCAACTTTGAGAACTTGCAGAAGGAAGGACCAACCAATCGTGTTAAAAGCTTTAGTGAAGTCCAACTTTGAGGAAGAACTCTGACCACTTGTATTTAGTGCATGCAGAAATGATTTCTTAGACTGATGTCACACTATCTAATATGGATCATCTGTGTATGAAAACGAATTGGGAGGAATAAATTAGGTCATAAATTTTTGTTTTAACTCGTTGAGCGAGCACTTTGGAGATTATTTTGAAGATGTAATTAATCAGAATAATTGGCCGAAAATCACCAATTTTCTAGCCCCTACCATCTCAGGCACTAAAGCAATGTAGGTTCCGTTGAACGGAGACAGATCTAGGTTTCTGGCAAAAAAACTTAGAATATGTCAATAAGATCTTGCCTGAGAATTTGCCAAAAATGTTGGTAAAAAAATCTCATGTTGATCCATCAAGACCAGGTGTTTTATCTATTCCAAGTGAGGACGCTACTCCACGGATTTCTTCCTCAGTAAAAGGTTCTTTAAAAACTAGAAAGGGTGCTCGATGTCTTGCCAAGTAAAGTTGCTCCCAATTAACTCCAGTATCAAAGGCTGGAGCTGACATTCCCATCAAACCCTGAAAAAAGTTAAAGAATGAATTGGTTACGACGTCCTGATTAGATAATTCCACCCCATCTACGTCAAGCAGCAGAATGCGGTTCTTACTTCTCCGACAATTTTTCGTGTGGTAGAAAAATCTAGTATTGCTATCGCCTTCTTTAAGCCACTTGATTCGTGCACTTTGTTCCCACATAATCTTTTCATTGTTTTGAACTTGCTCTAATTACATGGACAAGAGAGTTTCAAAATTGTCGCACATCATGATCAAAACTGTCATGGGACAGCCACATATATATTCTCACATCTGAAAATGGAAAAGCAAATTAAGATTTCACCAGTATCAAAGATATTGAAATATGGTTAGAGAGGATATGGGGGAGGACACATGCTGATATTTCTCTTCCCATGCTAAAGAAAAGAGGAACCGATCTAATTTCATGGATGTAAATGATTGTCAATCACTTATCCATGTGTATGAGCAACCTGCTAATAGGGGTTTAATGAGACTGATGGACTGAATAAAATTTAAACCCTCTCATTCCTGAGACATGGATTTCTGGGTCAGTTCTCTCACCAAAGAATCTAATTACATTAAAATCATCCCTATCAACCACCGCCCAACCATTAGCGTGACTAATCCCTTGCAGAAAATTGCCATGTGTTCCTCATTACAGGGTCTATAGGCCGATGTAATTACAAAATGTCGACCAGTGCCATGGTG
Source organism: Agave tequilana (assembly GCA_038442645.1). Lineage (NCBI taxonomy): Eukaryota > Viridiplantae > Streptophyta > Magnoliopsida > Asparagales > Asparagaceae > Agave > Agave tequilana. The sequence goes on along the minus strand of JAVJIF010027631.1, from coordinate 32,322 downwards.
GGTTAGTCGGACTAAAAGTGAGAATTCCCCTACCAATTCACTAGAGCAATCAAACACATTATCACCCAGCCGATAAGTTGCCCACCCCATGCCCCCAAGGAGTTCAAGCAGCTGCATCCCGTTAGTGAGGAACCCCCAATAAATCTAATAAAAGAGCCTGAAGGAAAAACATTCTCGGTTTCTTGCATGAGTACAATATCAAATGCATATACTTTAAGGAAGTCACGGATATGACTTCTCTTTTGAGGGCATTCTTGTCCGCGACTTCTCTTTTGAGGACATTCTCATTGCCCAAAGGCCCATCACTCTAGTTTTGATGATGATTAACTCATGTAGTTGTAGTACTAATGATCTTGTTCTCATTTAGTTTTAGATTTTTATCAAGATCTTAGTCGGTGTTTAGCTTCAATGAAAGAATCGAAGTCAAGTTTTGAACCTAGCACGTGTTAATTCAAGAGCTCGCGCATCAAGTACTCAAGAGGAATCTAGCTCATGGATCAAGATTTGGACCAAGTCAAGATGGAGAAGAAGATTTTCAAGACTTGAGTCGTGTTTGTAAGTGTTAAGATTTTGTTTTAGATAAAATATAAAGGAAAAATTAGTTATGGATTGCTCAAGCTTATACACACACGCAAAATATTTCATGTTAAATAGTTTTTATTTTTGAAAACATAGTTTGGCTTTGAGCTTTAAAGAATACATCTATTGGTTTCATGAATAGATTTCATCGAAACAAGTTTATATATGTATTGGATTTCATCCATATTGTTGCTTCATATTGTTTAGCAAACCTTATTTGATGTTTATAGTTCATGATTTTAAGTTTTGTTAAAGTCAATACTTATTTTGAGCTTATTGTCAAAAACAAAGATATTTCATCTTATATGTGTATTGAATCATTTTCATGCACACTATGCTTCAAATGAGTTTTAATATCTTGTTTTTGTGTTTGAACAAGTTTTGAAAAAATTAATCTCTATTTAAAAGTTAGTTTTGAAAAATACGATTTTCTGTTTAAGCTTTACCTTCTATATCGAAAAAATAGTTCAACTTGTTTGTAATATGTGTTGATTTTGATCACACATATTTGTACTTCAAAGTATTTTAATGAACTTATTTTGTGAATTTTTATGAGTTTTAAATAAAATTTTAATATTTTATAAGTTAGATTTTCATTCCTTAAAAACTCTGATTTTGGGCTTCTGGCGGTCGACCGAATCAGGGGTCGGTCGATTGACCGAGCGGTCGACCGATGTGCACAAAACATCACAAGCCTCTTGGCTTTAGGGCCGGTCGATCGAACGGTCAACTGATCCAGAGAGGCTGCTATCTGGATCTGGTCCCGGTCGACCGACCAAAGAGACCTGCTCTCTGATTTTAGCCACGATCGATCGAGCAGTCAACTGATGAGCATTGGCCTAGGTTCGGTTCACAGACAACCCCAACGAATACTGGGCGGAAAATGTAAGAGTGTTTTTAATCAACTTTTCATAATTAAAGCTGTCAATGTAAGAGTGGGTTCGTATGGACAAATGTAAGAGTGGGCGAAAAATGAGAAAAAAAAAAAAGAAAAAAGAAAAGAAAAGAGAGAGGTGATCTCACCGTGTGCGGTGACCGTCTCCCAACGACGATGACGTGCGCTGCAAGTTAACCATTTGCACTTCTGACGCTTTACAACGTCTTCATCGCGTATAATCCTCGATCAACGCACAGCAAATATGTGGCATTTTGACACCTTAGGTTAAAGTATGTGCCACTGTACCTATTGGAAGAATCGATGGTTGGTGTCCTGAAACGACCAGCGGATCACGCATCATGTGCATGAGATGAGAGCAATGGATTTTTTTTTTTTTTTTTTTTTTTTTTTTTTGGTGGGTAAGAATTGCCAACGTGACCTCTTGAGGGAGGGGATTCCAGACAAGATCGTGTGACGTGTTGGAGAGTATTTTGCACAAATACCCTCTACTAATAGAATATTTAAATATGGACTGTTCTAGGTCAGAAATTATGAATAGACTTTTGAAACTTTACATAGTAAGGTAAATTTCACGAAACACTCATGTACTATTAGGGGTGTTGCACCAAGTCTCATAAACAATGAAAACTTGCACATTAACCCCCTGAACGTTAAAATTTTTAACTTTTCCATTCAAATCAGTCACATGTTTTGCACATGAACAACTTAATTCATCTAATTACTTCAGTAGCTCATTTATTTGTAATTAAAATGTTCTTAATCTCAATTTTTCATAATTATCTTCTTTTTAAGAAAATCTAAGGGGTAAAAAAGAGAAGTATGGACTGTGGTCATGATGGTGATACGAAAAGGAGGAGTGGGTGGAGGAGAGAGGGGTTTGTGATAAGTTCAGATTCACATTAATAAGAGATTTTGGGTTGGATGGTGGAGGTGGAGGTGGATTGGAGACAGGGCTGACCCTAGAGTAACGAAATCTCAGCGAGATTTCAGATTGGGGCTTTGGTAATTTTTCTTGATGAATTACATCTAAAACATTCTTCTAGCTTTTTTAGCTGTAAAGTTGCTAATTATGCTCTCATATTTCATGCTTATCAATCATTTCTTTTTTAATAGATAACATAGCTAAACCATTTAATTTTTCTTGAGACATTGTCAGCCGAAGATAATTTTTAATCAACTTTAACTTAGAAGAGCTTCTTTCAACTGATGCAACAATTACTAGTATACTTAACAAAACTTATAAGTGTTTCATGCATTTGGAAAGTAATTACCCTTTTTTTATAATTAAGCACTTCTATTGCTTTTGTTGTTTCTTTCGGTAACATACCTTTCAAGATTTTTACTTCGGATGCTGATTCTTTTCCATCAATATCGGATTTCAAGCCATATTTTAGATAACTTTCAAGGTTTAGACAATAACATTTCAAACATTCAACATCAAGTAATTTTAAACTTATTCAAATCGAACAAAAATCCAAATACTTGTTCATATTCTTGAAATTATTGAAACCTACTAGTGAGGGAAGAAAGGGCTTGATCTACAACATATAAAAAGTAGTTTACTTTAAAAGATTCTAGAGCTGGTTGTGCAAGTTCTTCTTCATCAACATTTTCATCAAAATGTCTCTTTCTACGAATGATGCGTTTTTTCTCTCAAATAATAGATTCAACTTCTAGCGCCTCTGCGATTTCCTTAGCTTCATTCATGGCATCATAAAATCCAGTTTCTCGTACTTTTCAAAAAAACTAATTAGATTTTTTAATTGAGTTGTAGCAATATCAATTTGCATGTTCTTAGTTTGGAGATATTTGCTAACAATATTGACAGCATGTAAAATAGTGAACCAAATACACAAGCCCAATAAGAACTCAAACTTCTCAATTTGTTCAACTATACTCAGCATCACTTTTGGCTCTATTATCCGAACTAGAATTATTTGCTAACATTATTAATGCTGCTCGAATTTTCGGAGTTTGGTATTGTACAGATTTAACACTTTTGACGTGACTTTTCCAACGTGTTTTTGCTAAAAATTTAACAGTGCAACCTGATCCATTATCTTTAAAAAAATTTCATCGTTGTGTCGATGATGAAAACAATACATATATGCATTGAATAACTCTAAAAAAATTTCTTGCTTTAGAACAAGAGTTAGCTATATCACATCACACAAGTCTATGACAACCACACGATGTATAAAAACTCTAGGATTTAGTTCTAATAATTTTTTTTGTACACCTCTATATTTTTCTCTCATGTTAGAACCATTATCACATCTTTGCCCTCTTATATTTTTAATATCAAGATTGATAGTTTCTAACACCTCTTTAAGTTTGTTAAAAAGTCCTAAACCTGATGTATCATCCACCTTTAAAAATCGTAAAAAAAAACTCTTTAACTTTTATAGGATTTGTTGAAACTTCTACACATCGAATCTAAGTGATATTTGTTATTTATGATTTTTGTCCGGAGTACAATCAAGAATAACTGAAAAATATTTAGCTTCTTTAATTCTTTTAACGATTGTACTTCTGATCTCACCGGCTAATAAAAGTATCAATTCATTTTGAATTTTGTGACTAAGGTAATGATGATGAATTTCACGGTTTTGAATATGTCGAACATGTTCTTTCATTACCGGATCAAATTCTACAAGCGCTTGAATTAATTGACAAAAATTTTCATTATTCTCATCATAAATTTTTTCATTGTCTCCATGAAATTCTTGGTTAGTCCTGACAAGATATTTCACAGCAGCAATTATTCTAACTAATACTTCTTTCCAATATTCTTTCTCTCTATTTATTCGATTTTGTACATCTTTATCAATAGTTATACTTTTTCGCGATCGTGTTTCCAACTCCACCAAAGCACCTATGTTCATACAATGCTCGCTACTCGTTTCATGACTTTTAAGTTTAGAACTAAGGTTTCTCCAATTATTAATTCCGTCATTAGCTAATTGAGTTTCCATACGGTTTTTTTTAAAATAGCTTGCAACAAAAACAAAAAAAATTATCTAAAATTTTTTAATACACTAGCCATTTTTTATCATGCTTCTCTCCATTTATTGAATGCCAAGTGTAATGCGTGATAGAAAAATGTCTACCAAGATTATCTTTAAGAAAATTGATATCGTACTCTCTTATCAGACATTTTTCAACGAATAAATCTCTTATTTTTTGATCAATATTTTTTCAAGTTCCCGGATCATAATTAATATTATTAAAATCTATTTGCTCTTCATTTCTATGTTCTTCAACAATATTCTCAATCCTATTTTCTTCATTGATACTCACATTTATATTTTCTTCATTATCGTCCTCATTCGAATTTTGATTGTTATTTTAATCATAATCACACTCATTTTCGACAATATTTTCAAAGAAATTATCAACCCTATATATTTCATTTTGTTCTTCATTTGTCTAGTATTTGTTAAAAATCTATCTAAAGCTCCTACTTGAGATTGAATAAATTCTTTAGCTTTTCGTTTTTTTCCCTTTTAGCAAATCTGGACATATATTTTCTAGGCATTATAATAATTGAGAATGATAAAATAAAAAAATACTCAATTAAACACTACAAACTAGTTAACGCTAATCAATCAAATGTAAACGAATTATTGTAATTTAATGCAAACTAATTAAGAATTAATATGAACTAATTAAAAAATAATGCAAACTAATTAAACAGGCTGTAAACTAATAAAATTAAAACAGATTATAAATTGATTAATGTTAAATTATTAATCAATAAACTATAAACTAATAATTGTAATTTAATGCAAAACTATTGAACTAATTATAACTAATATAAACAAAAAACTTAAAATAATGTAAAAAAATAGTGAGAAGACGGAAGACCTGGCCATGGGCTGCCGCCTGCCAGAGGTGGAAGGCCCAGGGGGAGAGTCGGGAGACCCGGAGAGCCGGAGAGGAAGACGGCGGGTGCCCGATGCTGCCGCTGCTGCGGCGCCGGACCCCTAGCCTGCGTCGGTGCTGCCTGGGAAGGGGAGAGCCGACTGCCGGAGTCTGAAACCGGTCAACCGTCAGCCCGGGGCCTGTGCCTGGCCGAGGGAGAGGGGCAGGGGCCCTGTCCTACGCCTGCGCGGCCGGGGGAGAGGGAGGCGGGGCCCTGGCCTGCACCTACGCCTACGCCTGGCAGGGGGAAAGGGAGGGGGCAAGTCCGTGCGGTCTGGCCGGCTGGCCCTTGGGCTACCGATCCGCCGACCGCCGGAGGTGGAAAGGGGAGGAGAGGCCGGATTGTTGCTGATTGGAGAAGGGAGGAAAGGTGGGAAGGTGAAGAGTTAAGAGATTGTTGCTGGTTGAAACTTGGAGAAATTAGAATAGATTATACACTGTTGGAGAGAGTTTTGAAAGAAGAAAAGGAAAAAAGAATAAAATTATATATTGTCAGAAGGTGAAGAGTTGGATATACTAATTAATTGATGTCTTTTATTATTTTCAAGTTTCAACTATTTGTTCTACACATATCTCAAGTTTTTTCTATAACGTGAAGTAATTAATTATTTTTTAAAAATAATTACTTAATTAAAGTATTAAATTAGGGGGCCCTGCTGATTTGGGGGCCCTAGGCGTCTACTTTAGCAGATTTAGCCTAGGGAAGGCCCTGTATCCTGATGCAGTTTCTTTTCTAAAGTATCTTTCACTATAGAGTTAGTCTCATAGTGTGTCAATTTCTTGAATTTCCATTCATTGTGGGGGATAGTTGAGAAATGAAGAATTTTAAGTAAACTTTTGAGCTGAATTGAGGATAATCTGTTGCTAGAATCACACGGATAATGGTTGGAGTGTATCTCCGTCCATTGGGGTTGAGCTTGGTATATTCACATGTTCAATTCTGTTTCTGAATGAATGAGATATTTAAGCCGAAGTTAGCCTAATTCAATAGTTAAAGGGGACTAAAAGAAGCAAAAATACTTTAGTCCCACATTGGATATGATATGAAAAATTGAGAGATTTAAAAATGAAAAGATGAGAACAAAGAATGTGTCCTTTGGGTACTTATAGTTTTGCGCGCGTTTGAGAAGCCCGTGCCCACACGTGCGCGCCAAAACCGCCGCCCGCCTCGCCCTGTCTCGACCCGCCGGCGGCGCTGGTGCGTAGGCGCGAGCACGAGTTTGGGTTGAGCCCGGGTCTTTTTGACCGTGCCATGTGGGGCGGGTCGCGCGAAAACCCGAATTCGTTTATACATGTGTGGGTCGTTGTAACGCCCCGATCCCACGGATACGGGGACGTCACTGCGACGTATATACGCAGGTCAGAAAGTGCCCCCACGTATATACGCTAAGCATTTAGTACAACAAGGATCGGAGTACAACGAAGCGTGGTATTCATTCATATGCCAACTTAAAAGTACAACTACAAAGTTATCACAGGATATGATAAACTATTACACATTACATGTGTCTTTTATCACAACCAAGTCCAAAAGTACAATCTACAATATGAACACAAAATGCTCACGAGTTGGATGAAAATCCCGTGAGTCAAAAAGAGAAGTCTGGCACAAAGGACTGGAACTAGTCTGCCTGCTCACTAAGAAAAGCTTGATCCTCTGTGGAAGGCTCCACTTCGATCCAAGCTTCGGAACCTGAATATACAAATCCAAGGGAGTCAGGACCTCCCAACAATGAACAGGCTACAGCCAAATGGCTAAGAGATAAGAATATGAGAGTTGGAACAGTATAATGAATACCAATCAACAAGTAATGGAAGCATAAAGAGTAAAAGTCCGAATACAATAGATCCACGGTTAACGTCCTTTATTATTATTACTTGTCTTACTGTGATATCTAGCTATGTGAACCAGCGTCCCAGCGCACATAAATCCATATCCTAGTAAAGCAAGGTTGTTATTGGAAACCAGCGGGGGTATCAACGAACTATGTTTACAGTGGGTCCCGTACATGCCCGGGACCACGGTCCAGGATTGTTCCGTTGCTTGGTGACGGAAACCAGCCGCTAGGCTAACAGGAGGGACTTATGTATGCCCTTATCATGATGGTACCAGTAATGAGGGAGCAAGCACTCCTCTCGGTCCCCTAGAGGCCCACAGGTTAGACCGGAAATTTAGTTGCACAACATACCTAATACCACTGTAAACATGAACATGTATTGATAGTCGCACGTTTCCCCCGACCCAATGTAAGTTGGTCCAATTTTATACAAAAGTCAGGTGTATCATGCTTGGCGTCAAGTGATAGCATGATAAGAGGTGATATTCATTTAAATAACAAGTTATGAAGTGAGAATATATAATAACAAGTCATGAAGTAACAAGAGGTAACATCCATCAAGTAACAGGTCATGAAGTACCAGTCATGAAGCATAAGCATGAATAATATATAGCACATGCACCAAAGATAAGATTCACATTCAAGAAAGAAATCAACTATAACAGACAGCCAAAATTAGTCGACTAGGTGGAAGGAGTAGTCGACTAATAGTGGTCTCAAGTCGACTAACAGTTTGGTCTAGTCGACTAAAACTGGGTTCCAGAGAGTTGATTTTCTGTTTCAGGAAAAGTTAGTCGACTAGGGTGGAAAGGGTAGTCGACTAACAGTGATCTCAAGTCGACTAACAGATACGTAAGTCGACTAAAACTGTGCAACAGAGAGTTGGGTTTCTGTTTCAGGAAAAGTTAGTCGACTAGGGTGGAAAGGGTAGTCGACTAACAGTGATTTCTAGTCGACTAATAATTAAGGTAAGTCGACTAAAACTGTGTTTCAGAAAAGGGTACGTTTCAAATAAATGAGTTAGTCGACTAATCCTTAGGTCAAGTCGACTAATCGTCTGAAAACAGAGTACAGAACAGATTTTTGATGGTTGTGTTTGATGGTTAAATAGCATGATTTGAAGATACAGGTACACAAGATATGTGAACACAAGTATGCTAGGAATTAGCCAAGTCTTGGTGAGTAAAAATACTCACATAGAACGGTTAAGTGAAGCTTTATGAGTTCGGAAGGATCGTGGTCGACAATTATCACCAACTTGATCTACGGCGATATAATCGACGAAGAGAGATACGATCCCAATCCAAAAGCAGTGGTTGTTTGAGATGGATATGATGACCTCGTGGTGTTTTGGAGTTGGTGGTTGAGATTGAGATGGAGGAGGAATATTGTGAAGGATAATTCTTTGGTGAAGTGAAGTAAAAAAAAGAAAAGAGAAAGGAAAAGAAAAGTTTATATAGGATTTGGATTTGTAAAGGAGGTGCAATTAAGGTAGAAGAGAGGGGGTTTTGTGTAAATAAAATGGGTGAGGTGTTTCTCTTGGCCAATCATGGCCGGCCATGGAATAGAGAGAGAAAGAGAGGCATTAATGAGGAAGTTGGTGGAAGTGTGTGGAGTTTGTTGGAATTTTGGAAAGTTTTGTGGTTTGTGGAGGAAGGAAGGAAATAAGGAAAAAGGGAAAAAGAAAAAAATTAAAAGTAGAAGATATTTTCTTGGACTTAGAAATTAAACAAATATTGAAAAGACAAATTCCCGGGTTTAAGTCGAGGACGCGGAAAACATTTCGGAAAATACCGAAATCGTCCCGAAATCAAGTATCTCGGAACGACTCGTAAAATTTACCAAAAATCAAGAATAATATATTACGACTCATGGTGAAATTCGTTTTAATAAATACATTATAGTTTTAAAACTAAAAATCCCGGAATCAATTAGCTACCGACTCCGGTGGAATTTTCATAATTTCATAAAATCTTCAGAAAAAGTATTTAGGTAAGAAATGTGATTTTAAGAGATAATGTCTAAAGGACCTTCTAGAAATTCCAATCGGTTTGCAAATTAAAAATCCGAGAATCGATCAGCGGCACTGGTCGACACCGGTTTTGAAGAAATTCCTTTTAATCCAAGAAAATTCCAGAAAATCATAGAAAATCTAATATATTGAAAAATAATATTTGAAACTGAAATCGGTTAAATACAGGAAGTAAATCGAAAAATACAATCGAAAAACTGAATACGCAACTAAGTACGTATTCCGGAAACGGGGTATTACAATCCATCCACCTTACAAAAATTTCGTCCTCGAAATTTCAGAAAGTGAAAGGTAACAGTAGAGAAGGATAAGAAGAAAGAGTTTTACCAATTAAGATGTGAAGAGTTGTGGATAACGCTCACGGATAACATCCTCTCGTTCCCACGTGGCCTCTCCTGGCACATGTCTGTTCCAAGAAACCAACACTAATGGTATAGCTTTATTCTTCAGTGTCTTAACACTTTTATCCAAAATGGCCATCGGTTGCTCTTGATAGGACAAATCCGGTTGTAGTTCCAGTTCGGAGTGATCCAGGATATGACTATCATCCTTGACATACTTCCTCAACTGTGATACGTGGAATACATTGTGCACTCCGTCCAAAGATGGCGGTAATGCCAATCGGTAAGACACATCTCCCACTCGGTCCAAAATATCGAATGGGCCGATATATCTCGGACTAAGCTTTCCACGAGTACCGAACCGGATTACTCCTTTGGTGGGTGATATCTTCAAAAATACATGGTCTCCTGTCTTGAATTCCAATGGCCTTCTCTTTGTGTCAGCCCAACTTTTCTGTCGGCTCTGTGCTGCCCTGAGGTGATCTCTGATGATTCTGACTTTATCTGTTGTCTGAATCAGGATCTCTGGCCCCAAAAGTCTCCTCTCACCGACTTCGTCCCAACAAATCGGTGACCTACACTTTCTTCCATACAATGCTTCAAATGGTGCCATCTTGATACTTGCCTGATAGCTGTTATTATAAGAAAATTCAGCCAAATGAAGATGGTCTTCCCATGATCCCTGGAATTCAATCATGCAGGCCCGCAACATGTCTTCAAGAATCTGAATGTCCTTTCGGATTGTCCGTCTGTCTGAGGGTGATATGAAGTACTGAATTTCAGACGAGTTCCTAGACTTTCTTGGAGACTTTCCCAGAAATGGGATCTGAATCTTGTGTCTCTATCTGATACAATGCTAACTGGAACTCCATATAGACGAACTATTTCCTTCATGTATTTGTCTGCCAGAACCTTTGTTGTTTGGCCTACCCTGAATGGTATGAAGTGAGCCGATTTGGTGAGGCGATCAATGATTACCCATACAACATTATTACCCTTAGGACTGCGAGGTAATGCCGTGACAAAATCCATAGTGATGTGCTCCCACTTCCATTCAGGTATCGGTAAGGGTTGTAGAAGTCCAGCTGTCCTCTGATGTTCTATCTTTATCTGCTGGCAAACTAAGCACTTGGCTACATACTGGGCTATCTCCCTTTTCATAGCATTCCACCAAAACTGCTTCTTCAAGTCTTGATACATTTTGGTTCCCCCTGGGTGTATAGAATAGGCTGAACTGTGTGCTTCTGCTAGAATCTTCTGTCGAACTTCTCCTTGGGGAACACAAATTCTGCTACCAAAATATAGTGCACCATCCGAATGAATACGGATATCAGTTCTCAATCCAGCCCCTACTTGAGCTCGGAATTTCTGTAATCTGGGGTCTTCCTTTTGAGCTTCCTTGATCTCATCCAACAATGCTGATTGAATCTGCAAGGTCATGAACTGTCCTGCCTTATCAGTTCCTTGAACTAACATTAAGTCCAATCTGATGATGTCTTCAATCAACTCCTTCTGCTGAGTAATTTGGACTAGTACTCTATTCTCTGGCTTCCTGCTCAGTGCATCTGGTACTGTATTGACCTTGCCCGGATGATATTGCAAGTCTATATCATAGTCCGCCATCAGTTCAAGCCACCTTCTTTGCCTCATGTTCAATTCTTTCTGTGTGAAAATATACTTGAGGCTCTTGTGATCCGTGTATATTAACACCTTGTCTCCCAGAAGATAATGCCTCCAGATCTTTAAGGCAAATATTACGGCTGCCAGCTCCAAGTCATGAGTTGGGTAATTTCGCTCATGAGGCTTCAGTTGCCTGGATGCATAAGCTATGACATGATCATGTTGCATTAGTACACACCCCAGGCCTTTTCCGGATGCATCACTGTATATGACCATCCCTCCTCTTCCTGAGGGAGTCCTCAAGATTGGAGCTGAAATGAGTCTTTGCTTCAATTGCTCGAATGCTGCAGTATATTCCTCTGTCCATATGTACCTTTCTCCTTTCCGGGTGAGCTTGGTTAACGGGGCTGCAATCTTAGAGAAATCTTGGACAAGAATCTGTAATATCCGGCTAGTCCAATAAAACTCTTAATTTCAGTCACCGTCCTTGGAATTGGCCAGTCCTTTACTGCCTGGACTTTGCTGGGGTCAACTGAAATTCCTTCTGCTGAAATTATGTGTCCAAGAAAGGCTATACTGTCCAACCAGAAGTCACACTTGCTCCGCTTAGCATGAAGCTGTTCCTGCTGGAGAGTCTGTAATACTATCCTCAAGTGTTCTGCATGCTCTCTGTTGTTCTTTGAATAGATCAAGATGTCATCTATAAAAACAACAACGAACTGATCCAAATAGGGCGAGAACACTCGGTTCATCAAATCCATGAAAACTGCAGGGGCATTGGTGACTCCGAAAGGCATAACTAGAAATTCATAGTGGCCATAACGGGTCCTGAATGCCGTCTTCGGAATATTTTCTTTCTTCACCCTTAGCTGATGGTAACCCGATTGTAAATCTAATTTAGAGAATACTCGAGCTCCATGAAGCTGATCAAACAGATCATCAATCCTTGGTAAAGGATACTTGTTCTTGATGGTAACTTTGTTCAACTCCCTATAGTCGATACATAACCGTTTACCACCATCCTTTTTGTTCGCCAATAGTACTGGAGCTCCCCATGGTGAAGTACTTGGTCGAATTAGTCCCTTGTCAGAGTATTCCTGCAGTTGCTTCTTTAGAATCTCTAACTCCGTGGGTGCCATCCTGTACGGAGCCTTGGATATAGGAGCTGCTCCAGGCACAGTATCAATAGAGAATTCAATCATCCTGTCAGGTGGAAGTCCTGAGATTTCAGCAAACACACCTGGGAATTCATCCCACACCGGTATTCCCTTCTTCTGAATCTCCGAAGTAGTCATCCGAGTTTTCCTCTTGGTAGACTTCAATTCTCCACTAAATTGGAATTCAGGCTGAAGTGGGATTCTGAAATTAATCTTCTTCTCCCTACAATCAATAACTGCATAGTATTGACTGAGCCAGGTCATGCCTAAGATTACGTCATACCCTTTGGTGTCTAGTACGAGCATATCTATGGCCAAGGTTTTGTTACAGAGTTCTACAGGGCAATCAGCACAAACTCTAGTAGATAGGACAACTCCATTCCCTGTACTAATCTCCCATTGGTGGTCTAAAGATTTAACAGGTATAGAATGCAATGCCACAAAATGATCTGAGATATAACAATGGGAAGCACCGAAATCGAAGAGGGCTAAAACAGGTTTTGAATGCACCATGATTTTACCTGTTATCACTTCCTCAGAAGCCTCGGCCTCTTCTTCCGTCAAATTGTAAGCTTGACCCCACCCACGTCCTGCTGCAGTCCTAGGTCCTCTTTGGACTGGGCGAATAGCTTGTGATGGAGGAGGGGGAAGGGTTCTCCTAACCATCGGTCCTTGGTTCCTCTATCCAAGTGGCCCTGGAAATGCTCTCTGTCCATTTGGTTCCTGAAGTGCTGGCAAAGCTTGATTGGCTATCCCCATTCTTCTGTGTGGACAGGCTTCGATGGAATGGTCACGGGAACCACATACCAGGCATAACCCATTTGCCCTACGACAATTTTGTCGAGAGTGACCTGGTTTCTGACAATAGCTACAGAAGGAAAGTGATTGGGCCGCCTGGAAAGGAGCTGGTCTGAATGGTTGCCTCATTGTCTGAACCTTTGCTGCTCTGAATGGGCCTCCTCTCCCCATTGGTGAAAATGGCCTCTTCATGGCCTGGTTCCTCATCAGGTTCACTTTCTTCTTCTCCAGTCCACGCTCCACTTCTCGAGCTATGGTGAGGACTTCAGAATAGGTTTTCAGCTGCTGGGGCATTAAGAAGACTTGGATGTCCATCTGTAAGCCCTGTTGGAATCTACTTGCCCGCTTCTCCTCATCAGTCACCATATATGGAGCAAAGCGGCTAAGTCTTAAAAATTCCGCGGCATACTCATCCACGGACCGATTCCATTGCTGAAGTCGGATGAACTGTTCTTCCATGTCTTTCTGAGCAGTAGCAGGGAAGAATCTGCTATAGAAGCTCTTGGAGAATGTGTCCCAGGTGACAGGTCTCTCCAATCTTGCCTCCTCAGCTAGCCACCAAGTTCTAGCTACATCCTTCAATTGAATCTTGGCGACCTCCACTTGATTTTCCTTTGGAACTCGGGCTGCATTCAGCAGATCTGAGGTGTCGGTCAGCCATTGTTCAGCATCCAGGGGTTTCTCTCCTCCCGTGAAGATGGCTGGTTGCAGCCGTCTGAAGTCTGATATATTCCCCGGCCTTTGTTCCTTAGGAGCTGCTAACTCTTGCCGAATGAGTTCTGTCTGTTGTTGCTGATTCTCCATCATTGTCTGAATAACCCTCAGAATATCGGCATTCTCTCCCGCGGGTCCATTAGATACTTGTCCAGAGTTGCTTCGACCCGTCCTTCTCTCCATACTTAGTTGGTAAAAGATAACTGGAATTTGGAAAAATGGAAGGATTTTAGGACACAAGGGAAGGAATCAAGAAGGACTAGATAACTTTGTACATTGTAGTTGGCAATAGCAAATTATGGAATTTGCTACTTGATTGTACTATAAGTGTGAGAGCCTAGGCTCTGATACCAACCTGTAACGCCCCGATCCCACGGATACGGGGACGTCACTGCGACGTATATACGCAGGTCAGAAAGTGCCCCCACGTATATACGCTAAGCATTTAGTACAACAAGGATCGGAGTACAACGAAGCGTGGTATTCATTCATATGCCAACTTAAAAGTACAACTACAAAGTTATCACAGGATATGATAAACTATTACACATTACATGTGTCTTTTATCACAACCAAGTCCAAAAGTACAATCTACAATATGAACACAAAATGCTCACGAGTTGGATGAAAATCCCGTGAGTCAAAAAGAGAAGTCTGGCACAAAGGAGTGGAACTAGTCTGCCTGCTCACTAAGAAAAGCTTGATCCTCTGTGGAAGGCTCCACTTCGATCCAAGCTTCGGAACCTGAATATACAAATCCAAGGGAGTCAGGACCTCCCAACAATGAACAGGCTACAGCCAAATGGCTAAGAGACAAGAATATGAGAGTTGGAACAGTATAATGAATACCAATCAACAAGTAATGGAAGCATAAAGAGTAAAAGTCCGAATACAATAGATCCACGGTTAACGTCCTTTATTATTATTACTTGTCTTACTGTGATATCTAGCTATGTGAACCAGCGTCCCAGCGCACATAGATCCATATCCTAGTAAAGTAAGGTTGTTATTGGAAACCAGCGGGGGTATCAACGAACTATATTTACAGTGGGTCCCGTACATGCCCGGGACCACGGTCAGGATTGTTCCGTTGCTTGGTGACGGAAACCAGCCGCTAGGCTAACAGGAGGGACTTATGTATGCCCTTATCATGATGGTACCAGTAATGAGGGAGCAAGCACTCCCCTCGGTCCCCTGGAGGCCCACAGGTTAGACCGAAAATTTAGTTGCACAACATACCTAATACCACTGTAAACATGAACATGTATTGATAATCGCACGTTTCCCCCGACCCAATGTAAGTTGGTCCAATTTTATACAAAAGTCAAGTGTATCATGCTTGGCGTCAAGTGATAGCATGATAAGAGGTGATATTCATTTAAATAACAAGTTATGAAGTGAGAATATATAATAACAAGTCATGAAGTAACAAGAGGTAACATCCATCAAGTAACAGGTCATGAAGTATCAGTCATGAAGCATAAGCATGAATAATATATAGCACATGCACCAAAGATAAGATTCACATTCAAGAAAGAAATCAACTATAACAGACAGCCAAAATTAGTCGACTAGGTGGAAGGAGTAGTCGACTAATAGTGGTCTCAAGTCGACTAACAGTTTGGTCTAGTCGACTAAAACTGGGTTCCAGAGAGTTGATTTTCTGTTTCAGGAAAAGTTAGTCGACTAGGGTGGAAAGGGTAGTCGACTAACAGTGATCTCAAGTCGACTAACAGATACGTAAATCGACTAAACTGTGCAACAGAGAGTTGGGTTTCTGTTTCAGGAAAAGTTAGTCGACTAGGGTGGAAAGGGTAGTCGACTAACAGTGATTTCTAGTCGACTAATAATTAAGGTAAGTCGACTAAAACTGTGTTTCAGAAAAGGGTACGTTTCAAATAAATGAGTTAGTCGACTAATCCTTAGGTCAAGTTGATTAATCGTCTGAAAACAGAGTACAGAACAGATTTTTGATGGTTGTGTTTGATGGTTAAATAGCATGATTTGAAGATACAGGTACACAAGATATGTGAACACAAGTATGCTAGGAATTAGCCAAGTCTTGGTGAGTAAAAATACTCACATAGAACGGTTAAGTGAAGCTTTATGAGTTCGGAAGGATCGTGGTCGACAATTATCACCAACTTGATCTACGGCGATATAATCGACGAAGAGAGATACGATCCCAATCCAAAAGCAGTGGTTGTTTGAGATGGATATGATGACCTCGTGGTGTTTTGGAGTTGGTGGTTGAGATTGAGATGGGGGAGGAATATTGTGAAGGATAATTCTTTGGTGAAGTGAAGTAAAAAAAGAAAAGAGAAAGGAAAAGGAAAAGTTTATATAGGATTTGGATTTGTAAAGGAGGTGCAATTAAGGTAGAAGAGAGGGGGTTTTGTGTAAATAAAATGGGTGAGGTGTTTCTCTTGGCCAATCATGGCCGGCCATGGAATAGAGAGAGAAAGAGAGGCATTAATGAGGAAGTTGGTGGAAGTGTGTGGAGTTTGTTGGAATTTTGGAAAGTTTTGTGGTTTGTGGAGGAAGGAAGGAAATAAGGAAAAAGGGAAAAAGAAAAAGAAATTAAAAGTAGAAGATATTTTCTTGGACTTAGAAATTAAACAAATATTGAAAAGACAAATCCCGGTTTAAGTCGAGGACGCGGAAAACATTTCGGAAAATACCGAAATCGTCCCGAAATCAAGTATCTCGGAACGACTCGTAAAATTTACCAAAAATCAAGAATAAATATTACGACTCATGGTGAAATTCGTTTTAAGAAATACATTATAGTTTTAAAACTAAAAATCCCGGAATCAATTAGCTACCGACTCCGGTGGAATTTTCATAATTTCATAAAATCTTCAGAAAAAGTATTTAGGTAAGAAATGTGATTTTAAGAGATAATATCTAAAGGACCTTCTAGAAATTCCAATCGGTTTGCAAATTAAAAATCCGAGAATCGATCAGCGGCACTGGTCGACACCGGTTTTGAAGAAATTCCTTTTAATCCAAGAAAATTCCAGAAAATCATAGAAAATCTAATATATTGAAAAATAATATTTGAAACTGAAATCGGTTAAATACAGGAAGTAAATCGAAAAATACGATCGAAAAACTGAATACGCAACTAAGTACGTATTCCGGAAACGGGGTATTACAGTCGTGCGCATGCGGATCTGAAAATCCATCGCAACGTTCCCTTCTAACTGGTCTATGCCTTCTTAAGACATATATTCTTTGCTCTCCCTCCTTCTCTTACAGTGAAATAACATTTTTTATAGGGGTTTTGCTAGAATATTTATTTTATAAATTTACTGTGAATATATTTGATTATATATTTATTGACTAATTCCAGTCTAATTGGTGTTTAACTAAGGAAGGGAATTGAAATGTGCTTCTCTAATTAAGGAACGTTCTATTGAACTGAAAACCTCCTAGCTAATATTCACCAACCTGGCCAATTAGATTGGTGATCTTGATTAGTTGTCAGAATTAATATTCTAATATTATATTCTTTAGATTTTAATGTAAAGTGTTTTGATGAAATAAGTCAACTTTGACACATATGATTATCTTAGTCTATATCGTTCATATTACCTTTACATTGATTCTAGAGCTTACTCATAGTCATTTCCAATTTTCTGAAATTATTTATAATTTTCTTAGATTTTCTACTGGTTCTTCTAAATAGAGATCACTCCTTCCTTTAGAGCTTTCTTTCCACACTCAACAATACTATTCCTCATAATTATATTGATTAGCTGCTGAGAAATATCATTGGCCTACTAGAATTTTTTTATTATTTATTAATTTAGTTGATAATGAGAGAGAAATGCATCTTTTTAAATCTCAAACTCTTGTCTTTTGTCTTGTACCCTTATGACACTCATGTGGGCTTGTCTTATTTATGATCACTTGCATTGTTTGATCATTAGCTTTTGTATTTTTGACAAGAACATATAGTGGTTAATGTACCTTTAAAAGAGACATAAAATTCTGAGGTTGTTTATTTAAAGACCAAAAATTCCTTCCTCTTTTATCTCTCTCTCTCTCTTTCTCCCGCCCTCTCCCCTCATGTGGCCGCATTTAATGGCTTAGGTCTCTCTCTGTGGTGCAAAAAGCTCATTTTGTAGCCAACATTAAATGATCTCTCTGTAAAGAAAACTCATTTCCTCTCTTGAAACCTCTATCCATTGTGCCTAACGGATCTTTTCCAAAACATTTGTGATCCTCTCTCTTACATATAACACATGGATATATAAATAAAAGAGATTATTAATGAGAGAATACTAATGATATAATTGAGAAACAGTTGAAAATTTTCAAGCATTCAATTCTCAATATTCTAGCATTCAAAGTAAGAGTTCTTTTTAGGAATCTTTAAGCCCTTATTTAATTTCTTTCAAATTTCAATCTTAAATCCCTTTAGTGATCTAATCATTATGCCAAATTATTACTTCATCATCTCACTCTACAGCCTCAAAATGTAATTTTTACATTTGAGTGATTGCGCGAAAATAATCTTTTCAATATAAGAAGAACAGAAAACATTTTCGTGTATGAGATCTCTTCGGTGGGAAGAAAATTTCTCTTTCGGTTGGAAGAGCGAAGAAGTCCAATCTCTAGGGTGTAGAGAGCTGGCATTTGTACAAGAGAGCGTCGGCTGAAAGTTATGGATTTTGAAATCCTTGGAAAGAGGCCATAAGGTTGGTTAACTTAAGAGATTGCCTGAACCATCATAAATTGATGTATTTGCGAATTGGATTCTTGTAAACTCAGCTATTACTTTATGCACTACATTTCTATTATAAATCAGCGTATTACTATTTTAACTCATTGCACAGTTTCAGTCTGATTCTTTCAGACTGTGCACACTGCTTCTCCCAGACTGTTTTGTGCTTCTTGCACACTATACTTCCACACTTGTTTCTGCACTATTTCAGAAAATTCTGGGTATTTATTCATAAACCCTATGATGCACAAATAAAATGCAAACCTTCATCAACATTAACACCCTCGCAACACAACATCATCAATTCAATTTCAACAAAGCACAACACAGTTTTTTATACAAAGAAATTGCTATTAAGGATCATCTCAAATCTTCCAGTATTTATCAGTTAAGAAAGCAATGGCATCCCTCAGACTGAGAGAACGTCATATATCGAACACTCCCTCAAACCTATATCTGGTAAAAACAACCATCAATTCAATTTCAAACCATAAACAAGGTTTTTACATGAATAAATTTCCATTAAGAATCTTCTCAATCTCTTTAAGAAAGCTTAAATACAGATATGGCAACCTAAAATTTTGCATACAAAGGGGAGAGCTTTTTCAATCAGACACATTACATGAACCATGATCACATCAGGTGATCAAACACACTATTTTAGCAAAAAATTACAACAATTTCTTCACTGTCGAACTCCTTCCCCTCCTACAGATTCATCATGGAGTCCGTCGCCCCCGCCGGAGGGCTAACATAAACGCACAGCAGCGACACGATAATGGAGATCAGCCCTGACCAAACAAACACTATGGTCGGCACCTTCCCTCTCCTTCCCATCAACCCTTTGGCAAACGGATACAGATGACACAAAACCCAGAAGCTGAAGAAAACTCCCCCCAGCAACCTGCTCCACCGCGGAAACGGGCTGTACAGCTCCCTCGACACCGCAACGGTGATCGCGGTCATGTTCACCATCATGATCGTGATAGGAGGCACCATCAAGAAGCTCCATTTCACGACATAGAGCTCAGCGTACAAGTCATCATTGTCATCGCCGGCAGGCTTCGATGTCAATGTGAAGGAAATGTCGACCCCAGCCACGATCTTGAGTATCCCCTGC
The DNA here is from genome assembly GCA_038442645.1 of Agave tequilana. Classification (NCBI taxonomy): domain Eukaryota; kingdom Viridiplantae; phylum Streptophyta; class Magnoliopsida; order Asparagales; family Asparagaceae; genus Agave; species Agave tequilana. The sequence goes on along the minus strand of JAVJIF010027631.1, from coordinate 12,569 downwards.
AGCACGGCCGCAGGGTGAGCGCTGGTTCCCCCAATCAGCCAGAACTGCTCGTTGCGCCACCACTCGTGCAGCGTGATCCCCGACCACTTGATCTCAAGAATTGCGAGCAACGAGAGAGTGAGGCTGATCGTCAGGAGCAGCACCAGGAACGTGACATTCAGCGAGTGCACGATGAACTGCCCCGTGAAGAGGCTGACCGCAGGCAACGTGCAGTAGACCAGCAAGAACGCTGAGGTGAACGGATAGACACCGGCGTTGAAATACGCCACTCTCTGCAAGAACTTCATCCTCGGCGAAGCCAAGATGGCGTTGTTCCTCGAGAAGAAGATCTCGACCGAGCCCGTGGCCCAGCGGAGAACCTGGTGCAGCCTGTCCGTGAGATTGATCGGCGCCGTACCCCTGAACGCGTCCCTCTTCGTCACGCAGTAGACGGACCGCCATCCCCGGTTGTGCATCCGGTATCCGGTGACCACGTCCTCGGTCACCGACCCGTAGATCCACCCGACTCGCCGGCCCCACTCCGTCCGGTCCTCGTAGAAACACGATATCACGCTGATCGCCTCGGCGACGGTCGTCGTAGCGTCGAGCGGCTCCCTGGGACCGGCCAGCGCTCCGGCCGGCCGGCCCTGAGAAACACCCGGCATGTCCTGAAGCAACCGGCCCTGGTACTCTGCGACGGGGATCGACGCGACAAGGCTCGCAGAGTTGCCGTACTTCTTCGGCATGAGCAATGACTCGACATCCTCCACCTCGTCGCGCTTCTTCTTCATCAACAGCTTCTTGATCTTCCTCCGGCCGAACCAGCCACGGTGCTCGGTGGCCCGCGGAGGGCTGAACCCATACAACGCAGTTCGGCGAAAGACGCAGCCGGTGCCCACATACATCGGCCCCTGAAGCCCGTCCATGGCCCTCATCGTGACATCGAAGAAGACGAGGTTGTGATTGGCGTACCGATCGCTGGGGTCGATGCCTTCGAACCTCTGCGGGAACTGAACGTAGCAGATCCGGTCACCGCCGCGGTCGAGCATGAAGCACATCGCTTCCCTCAGCGCCAGCGAGTTGTAGACGTAGTGGTCGCAGTCGAGGTTGAGGATGAAGGGGCCGTTTGACATTATGGCGCTGGTTCGCACTAGGGCGTTCATCGCCCCGGCCTTCTTGTTGTGGTCGTAGCCGGGCCTCTTCTCTCGGGAGACGTAGACGAGCATCGGGAGCCGGATGTCGACATCTGCAGCGTCGATGATCAGGTCGCCTGACTCAGTGCCGGTGACTGGTTCAGAGTTCGGAGGTGCCAGCATTGCCTGCAGAAACTTGATGGTTATTGACAATCTCAATATTGTATTCAGTACTGACTGAATTTCGCTGAAATTTTTACCTGAATTATGCCAGCATGGTCACCTCTCGAGTGATCAGCCTCGCCGGAGAACCAAGTACCGGGCCAATGCGATCCATCGGACATCCAAGTAGCCTTCGGAACTTTCACAGCTTCAGAAATGATCTCGGCGGCCTCCTGCTGCTTCTTCACCCTCAGCTCTTCATGGGCATTGTAAGCATCAGACCTCCTCCTAATCGATTCCGGCAATGAATTCACCCTCACTTTGAACTCATCGTACTCCCTCTTCACCTTCCTCCTCTCTCGAACAAAATCAAGCCTCACCTTGTTCTTCAAGAAATCGCGCTTCTGCCCGAAATAGGCCTCAGGGTTCCTAGGCTCAATGTTGTGTTTTCGACAGAAAGGTACCCAGATTCTGGCGAAGCTCGCAGTTTCAGCTAAAGCTTCGAACGTGAGGAGAGAGCCGCCGTCGTCTGACAAGTAGCAGGCAAGCTTTTCCACCGGGTAATCGACAGCAAGGATGGAGAGGATGGTGTTGGCCGTGACCAGGGGCGGCTCTTTGTCGGGGTCGGCGGTGGAGACGAAGACGTCGATCCCCGGGAGATCGGACCGGCCTTTCGGATTGCGGGGAGACGGGGACTCGAATCGGTGCTTGAGGACGGAGAGGTCGGTTGCTCGATTGACGGGGCAGAGCTTGGGGAGCTGGTCGAGGAGCCAGGAGAAGGCGAACCAGAGCTCGCAGGTAATGGAGAGAGCCCACAGCCAGATGGCCTCGTGGTTCGGGTGCCGGATTCGCCAAGCGAGGAAGAAGCCGAGGGCGACGAGCCTGACCACAATCAGTAGTCTGAAAGAAAGAATTTTTCAGGGCAATGGACGTAGTTTGAAACTGAACTCAAAAGATTGTGTTTTTATCAAACTAGAAATCAATTACAGCTAGTTTCTATCTTCATCTTTAGCTTAAAGTATTCAGGCATTTTCTTTTTGAAAGAACAATCAAACGCCATACTGAATTCAGTATCGGTGAATTATGCACACAAATAACACAAAGAATAGGCTTTTTTACAATCTGTAACTGATGGTAATTGATCTAATATTCTAGGCAAATCTCTTGTGAATTCTAAATTAAAATACCTGTAGGAGTCTGAAAAAAGAGAAGAAATTTTTCAGTGCAATCAATTACAATACAGGGTTGAAATTGATCTCCAAGATTGTGCTTTTATCAAACTAGAAACAGTTCAGGTTACTTGCTTCATCTTTAGCTAAATTTTTTAACTCATTTTTTTTTTCCTCCTCCTTAAAGAAACAATCAAATGCCATACTGAATTTAGGATCACTGTATACACACAGATTACACAAAGAATAGGCTTCTATAATCTTTAACTGAAGGTAATTGATTTAATATACTTAAGAAAATCTCATATGAATTCATGAATACATACATGAGCAACTTTTGCTACATTCAGGTTTATGTGCAAATAAATATAATAGAGAAAAAGGTCAGAAACTTTTCTATCTTTTCTCCTAAAAATTAGGGGAGAGTCATGTTTAAGTGCACTAAATATTTATTTGAACTCTAAAATCAGAATTTAGATGATTTGGAGAAACTGTGATCTTAAATTCAGGCTATCTGTGTTCATCTTTAGCTAAAATGTTCCAGAATAATCAAATGTCATACTGAACTGAATTCAGGATCACTCAATTATACACAAAACAATGATAATGAAATAACACACAGAGGTTCTATTTATTTATAACTGAAGGGATAATCAAATATCATACTGAATTCAGGATCACTCAATTATACATAAATAATCAAATAACACACAGAATAGGCTTCTGTTTATCTAAAATTGATAGCATATATTCTATGTTCATCTTTAGCTAAATTTTTCAGGCATTGTTTTTTTTTTTTTTTTTGAAAAAAAAAACAGAGAACAATCAAATGTCATACTGAATTTAGGGTCACTGAATTATACACACAAATAACACAAAGAATAGGCTTTTCTATAATCTATAACTGAAGAAAATACAAGATGAAACAAGGCAGAAACTCACTATAAGCAAGTTATCAATATGCTCTTCTACAAAATTAGGCAAGAGTAATGCTTATGTGCACAAAGTATTTACTTGAACTCTAAATTACAGAGATTCATTTTATACCTGTAAGGACTGAGAATAGCCTGAGAGACCCCAACTTTCCTTGTCAAAGGCCTCTTGCTCGTCCCCCCAAAGTCCGGCGGCTCTTCAAAACCCTTAAACCCTACTCCTCCTTCTCCTCCATTGCTGCCGTCCTTTGGCCACAGGGCGTTCCCGTACCCGTAAGTCCCCTTCGTCTCAAACAACCACCGATTGTGATCGAAATCAACCCCTTGCTGGTTCTTCACCGTCGATTTCACCATCGACCGTCTCCTCCCCCCCCCAAACTCCACCACCGAATTCAACGGAATCTCATCCCTCTCCTCCTCGGATTCTACCTCCTCGTCTTCTTCTTCTTGTTCTCCTATGTAGGGCTCCTTACAACCCGGGCACTGCCCACCTCCCTGAAGGCACTCATTGTAGCAATCCTTGCATATCGAGAACCCACACTCACACGGCATTTTTGACAGCATCGCCTTCTCGTCGCAGCCGTTCATTCTGCAAAACGTCCAGTCGATTTCTTGACGGCAGAGCTGTCGTCCAAGCTCTCAACGACATGGCCCCGGGTAACGGAATTGAACCCCCCCGTGAAGATTGTGCCAGAGATGTAGCTTCTTGAGTCGGAGAGCGAGGCGGCGGGCTGGCGGTCAGGCGTCGGAGGAATGTGGACGGTGTAGTGGATGGATTCGGCGGCGGCCGCGGTGGCCGACAGTTCATTGGAGGAGTAGCGGGAGTTGATCGGCCTGGCGGTGATCGGAGAGGGCGAGAGAGAATGGCGAGGGACGGGGCTAGTGATGCCGATGCTGCGAAAAGGAGCGATTCCATTGACGTTGACATTGCCACTGAGACTGCTCTGATTGGCTCCTCCGCCACCATTGCCTCCTCTGTTGGATTGAGGGGAGATTGTGATCGTCACTGGAGTTGCCGGAGATGAAGCCCTTCGAGCCATTTGGGATTGAACTCAGTTTGGAAATTTTGGCCCGGGGGAATCAAAGAACCCTGATTGGAAATTTGAGTTTTGGAGAGAACCCAGAAAGGGAAAGGTCAGAGCTTGGATATTGTGGGGAGATTTTGAGAGAGAGAGAGAGAGAGAGAGAGAGAGAAGAGAGAGAGAGAGAGGAGAAGAAGAAGAAATAAGAACAATTGAATTGCTTTGTTTTTTTTTCCCTTTGTTGTTTCCAAACGGTCGGTTTGGTTTCAACTTTTTTGACTTTGGGGGCTGAGAGGAAAGGATTTTGCAACGGTCGAGTGATCTGGGGCGTTGGTTGGATTGATCGGACGGCTGAGGTTTGAATGTAACGGTTAATTTAATGTTTAGCCGTTTTTAAAATTTGAAAAGCTATTTTTCGGGGATGGGTTCGGTTTGGGTGTGGGAATTTTTGAACATGGGGGAAGGTTTTTCTATATAAGCACATCTTGACCGTTGGATGGAGCTGATGGATGGTGTAGATTTAAGTAATATATTTGTGCTATAATTAGATTTGGAAACTTGTACAATTGAAAAATCAGTGGCATGAGAATGGGCATCAGATATATGGATTCGGTCCATGTGTGTGAGTTATACACACATAGAATAACATGATCAATTTCGTGTTGATACGCGTATTAGCTCTCTTATAATATATATGTGTGTGAGTATATATATATACAAAGAAGATAGATAAGTTTACACAACACTGTCAAGAGTCTAAACTTATAGATAAAATGTCGAACTCAGAACTGCCTGTTTTACTATTATAGCCCTCCTCCTCCCTCTGCCTCATCTTCGCTAACGGTGAATCTCATATCTTCTTTGTTGGTTGTAATGCTCTCTTCTTCTCTCTTGTTATCTTAATTTCTTATCAAATTCATCATCACTCTCTTTCTTCTTTCTCACTGTAATTGTAAGCATATCTTGTGTACTTTTTGTAATCATGAAGGACTCTATATTATAAGAAATTAGAAATTATTTTTCCTTAAATTTCTAACAAACTTTTTGTTACCCTTTATTCTTTTGGAAGTTGGGTGGAAAATGGAATCGGATGCTTCTATGGACTCTGTTATTTTGCAAGCATGATATCAATTACACACCAAAAAAAAAAAAAAAGTTTTTCTTTTAATGAGATTTTGTAACAACCCTGATTTTTTTTATTATTAATTTCTGGGTTAGCATATAATTATGAGATAATAATTTATTTGATGTTACACGAAATGAAAAATAAGTATTGTAGAATTCTAAATTGATGAATACAAGTTATATATATTGGATGTTTTTAAAATAATGTACATACGTGGGAGAGGGTGTATATCCAAAAAATACATGTATATAAATTATTCATGTATATATGGAGAGATAGTAGGTAATATTTTAAGTGATCATATATGAAATACTCTTGTGGTATTAATACCACTATAAGTACCTAGCTAATTACCCAAATAAATAATTGTGAGTGGGAGTAGGTGCATGGAGATGAGAAATGGATGGTTGGGATTAATCCTTGGAACTTGAGTGCTAGGTGTCATTTGAGGGAGAAGCAAATATTTAAGGAAGAAAATGGCCAAAATCTCTCATTTTCCTCCCCTCACATTCTCTCTCTACCAACCTCATAGTCCCCTCTCTTCTCCCTCTCTCTGTAACCACCGGTGAGGGTGGCCGGAGGCGTGGCCGGAGGGGTGGCCGGAGGGGCGGGGATCCTTCTTCTTCTTCTTCTTCTTTTATTTTTCCCCATCTTTTCTCCCACAAATATCATCTCTCTCTCCCTCCTTTCCTCTTTGTACGGACCGGCGGCAAGGGGAGGCGGCGCCAGGGCGGCCGCGGTGGGTGAGCAGCAGCAGCTTGCTGCTGCTGCTGTCTGTGAAAGAAAGAAAAAAAAAGAAAAGAAAAGAAAAGAGGAGAAAGAGAAGAAGTGTGGGTTCGGGTTGGATTCAAATCCGACCCATTAAGACCCGAACCCGACCCAATCACTTAAGAAAGGTAAATTTTATTTAACCCCTTGAAAGTTTCTGTTATTTAATTTTAGACCCCAGAAAATTTATAATGGGTCCCCGGATACTTCTGAATATTTGATATCTAACCCTAAGTTATTGGTTTGGTTTTTGGGTGATAACTTGGCCATCCGGAGTCGGATTCGAGCGATTTTCGAACCATTGCGATCGTGAAATCGAGAGCTACGTATCCGCAGGATTGATAACTGAAGTCAGACAAAAGTGAGTGGGGTTTTTTTTTTTTAATGAATTGGATTGCATTATACCTAATTGCAAATATGGATAATAACTTGTTTAATATAGCATTTTACCTATTTGCATATGTGGCTTGCATTTTTGGAGTATGGTGTACAATGGCATTGACATGCATGTTACGGAATAGAATTCATTATGATTGACATGAATATGATTGGTGTATGTTACTTGATTCGGTACATATCTATATATATGGGTGATATGCTTGGTCAAGGCAATTATGCGGATATCGCATAAGAATACAAGGTGACGAGTAAGTACTAATTGTGAGTATCATTCCATATATGAAATGATGTGCCTAATATATGAGTCTTATGAAAATGAATGTGCCGGTATTGTGCGTATATGATGTATGTGTATATATACCTTATTGAAAGGAGGAAGGGACCCGTATGCAGGGCGGAGTGCGAAGACGGTGCTATATATATAAATGTGTATATATCAGGAGGAAGGGACCCGTATGCTGGGCGGGAGTGCGAAGACGGTGCTATATAAATGTGTGTATATATATAGAGGAAGGGACCCGTATTACACGGGCGGAGTGCGAAGACGGTGCTACAATACATATATATGCAACTTTACAAATGAGTGAGAATTAATGACTATGTGTGACATATATGTATGTGTGTGTGCGTGACACTAAGGGCATGTTGGATGTGTTATCGTATATGGTATTGGAGACATCTGATACTGGTCATGTGTACAGTTATCAGCATCAATTGAACAGTAACTGAAAGTAAATATACAATCAAGTAGAAGCATTCAGTATCACATACTTCATGTACCGCATTCATCTTATTTTCATGTATCATGAACACTATACATCGTTAATGCCATGCTACAATTATGAATGAGATTGACTCCACTCACTGAGCTGTCGAGCTCACCCCCATAGCTTCATGTTTTTCAGGGCAAGTCAGGGATAAATAGCAGCTAAAGGCAAGAGTGGAGCACTGAAAGGGTGCACAACATTCATTGAGTGGGCCTACCAGGCTTCTATTTTGACTACTAATTGAGTAGTTTGGTTATATACATGTACTTAGAGTTGATGATATAGTTAGGGGTCTGTTTGGTTGTCGTAACTGGCCGTAATTCGTAGTTGTAATTGGTAAAATCTTTTACAATTGTAAATGAGTTACATGTAAGTAAATTTTACGGTGTTTGGTTGGTAATATAAAATTGTAAAGTGGGAAAGTGTATTGTACTTTACGGTGTTTGGTTGTCGTAATGTATAAGTCGTAAGTGAAAAGTTGACCACACAAATTAACTATTTGGTGATTTTATAAGTTTTAATACTGCAAATAAATATTAAAAAAGTTAAATATTAAAAAATTTTAATATTAATATAAAAATATTACAAATTTGTATGACCACAAATTAACTGTAACTGGGCTGTAAGTGAGTGGTAACTGGGTTGCAAGTGAGTGTTAATTGAGTTACGTAAGTTTTTTACGAATTACGGTCCAAACAAACGCCGTAGTTGTAACTGGGTAGTAAGTCATTTACAAATTACGGAGTTTTACGCGAAACAAACGGCCCCTAGATTGAATAGTTGTATATATGATGTATATACGTAGACTTGTGTATAAGTTCTTATGAATATTATCTTGAGTTGGCTTGTATTAGATGGTGATACCAAGGAGATTATTCTTAAGAAAGTCTTGGATTTGTTATCTTGTGTCGTATCCACATGATATATGTGTGAGATTTTAAGTAGGCGATGTCAAGCCGAAATTGTGATATACCACTGCATGGGATATTGTATATACATATCTGGTTGATGAGGAATTAGAACTGTATGTGTCAATGTATCAGGTAGACTCTGTATTACAGAGGAAGTGCTGCCAAAATTTTCAAGAATTTTGGAGATGGTTATGATAATCTGGAGATCAATGTAATGTTTATGTATATGGAAATATTATGAAAACTGGGACTGTTACAGTTGGTATCAGAGCAAAGGTTTGGGAATGAGGTGTAGAGCTGAGATATAGGGCCTAGAAAAGTTTAGGCGTAGGAATGTAACCTAGAATTTTTATTTCTATATCAGGATTGATCTATAGGATTGATATGTATGTATGTGTGTATTGTTTGAATGATTGTACGACTGTATATGAGTAATTCTAAAGGGGGGTAGTTGGTTCTGATGTGTATGATGATCTCGAAGTGCGTGATATTGATTATTTTCTTACGTTCGAATGAGGGCATACCCGCATGTCTTGATTCGGATGTGTTCTATTGGGGGGGCGGGCCCTCAGTATGAGCTGCCAGTGGTATGGGACACTGGAATAAGAAAGTAATTGATATATCAGGCAAATCAAGATTTAATCGGAGCAGAAGAACCTTATTAAGAATCTGGTTGTGAGATAATCAAAGTCTCAGATAAAAGAATGTAAGGGATATGTCATATTGAAAGGAGTATGGCTTTTGATACTCTTTGAAGAGCATCCTTATATAGGGATAAATTACATTGTGCGAATATGAAATGAAGAAAGGATGATATATTTTTTTGGAGAATCTAGAGACAGAATCATAGGTACCCATAGTGTTTAATAAGACGGTTGATGGATACTTATGTACATAATTGTGAGTCCACCAGTATGCTGAGAGACTGATGGTATGAATGTCATCTGTTTTGTATGTATAGTGGCATGATCATTGGCATGTGAAATTTGAGAAGTAAGTTATGTTGTGAGACAATCCTACGTGGGTGGTATTATACAGATCCTTATCAAAATTTAAAAGTTTACACTTAAGTAAGAGATCTTTCAGTTGTATAAATCATATTGATAACTAAGAAATCCTTATTTTCCGTCTCAACCAGTTATTGTATACAGAGTCAAGTTGGGTGCTCACCGCAAGTTGTGACTATCATTGATATTACACTAAGTTACACCAAGACAAATAACATGAAATAGTGTTTGGGTTCACTAGACGCAACTTGATCAAGTAACAACATTCATGAGAATAATAATTGTAACTTGTTGTGAATTTTATGCAGGAATGTACCTGTGGCTCGGGTAGTTATTATTTACACAGTGTAATTCTTTCGAAACTTGAGAAATTGAAAATTGATACATTTTGATCTCTAAATGTGGATAATGATATCAGTGATTATAACTTATTCATCGAGCATATGAATAAGGTGTGAAAACTATGCTGTTAATTTAGTAATGAAGTTAATATAAGTTAAGAGGTAATTCAGGGTCAAACTCCTCACCTCTTGCAAGCAAAGAGGGATGGCTTCGTAAGTAGAGAAGATGTTAAATGCATTAGATTATATTGGGAAGCATGAAGTAATCCTTATATATTCAGTGTCTCAAAAATAATAATCATAATAGTTCAGAAATTTTTGAAGAAATTCGAATAATTGAGAGGAATGAAAGTTGCTCAGGGCAGATAAGAATTGTGTGAACCAATGACTCTGGCAGTTCTCATAATATTCTTGGGGCAACTCAAGTCACAATGAAAAGCAAATTTAGATCTCTGATGTATTTAACTTTTCGATATAACAAATCAATTGGGTCTATTGAATATCGATTAACCTTACCACCAGATGCTGCATAGAATAATGAAACTTTGGTAATGTATATTTATTTTAGAATTGGAATTTATCATGATTAGAGCAGATTCTTGTTATTTTAGAAAACAACGAGCATAAAGTAAAGTGTTACAGTTGCTGAAATATGAAAACACTCAGTGTCTTCTGTAAAAGAAGGATTGTAAGTCCGTTTTGTTTCCTCATAAATTATGTGGTAATTCTTAATTAAGCTGTAAAGTAATGATACATCTTTTGTAACTCATTTCAAATCGGAAGGAGCACATCCTACGAGTTAAAACTGATTGCCACATGTTCATTTAATGAATAAGTGGATGGAGGACATGACTTTAACTTTCTTTGATTAAATAACTTCGTCCAGTCCATAAAGTAGTAAATGATAATCAGTCTAGTAAAATTGAAAGCCACTGAGATTTTGAGTTTTTGTTACCTATTTTGTTGGATCAATACAGATATATTTTTGTGGAAGAACTGATGCAAGTTCTAGTTTACAAAGTAAAGTAATTAAAATGAAAAAGCATTTCTCTGATAATAGTAAAGCCGAAGAGTCTGCAAGTCGAAGATGTTATGTAAGAGCAGAGAGATGAAATATAGAAATCCTAACTCACTCACTTCACATGACATAGGAGTTAATATTGGAGTTCTCTAGAAATTTCAGTTGTTATTAAGGCATATTCGGTATAGTTGTGACACGAATCGGAAAGAAAAGTAGTTTGAATCTGCAATGCTTTGGTCCAGTCGAATATCCGAGTTTAGATTGGATCTGTTAATACTGTCTGACTTCACCGCCAGAAAAACATTCAAAATTACACAGCTCTGAGGTCAAGATTGATGTTAAAAAGGGATTTGACCTTAAATAAAATGGGACATTATTTTAAGGGAACTACCATTGGTTATGAAGTAAAATTATTATATCAAGCATTGAGACAGTCAGCAACATCCGTGTGAGAAGGATTGAATCCTTGTTCCAATTCATCATGGATTTTTTTATATTCCTTGCATAACCTGAAAGTTTGAGCTGCCAATATTCATACAAACAATAGGTGAGCTGAAATTCGAAAGGGATATATTCTAAGGTAGAAACCTATGCGGATTTAAGTCAAGTGTAAATTGTAAACGTTACAGGAAACCGGAAGATGAATTACAAATATGTGACCCTATCCCATTTCAATTGCAATAAGTTTCGAGGACGAAACTTTCATAAGGGGGTAGAATGTAACAACCCTGATTTTTTTTTTATTATTATTTCTGGGTTAGCATATAATTATGAGATAATAATTTATTTGATATTACACGAAATGAAAAATAAGTATTGTAGAATTCTAAATTGATGAATACAAGTTATATATATTGGATGTTTTTAAAATAATGTACATACGTGGGAGAGGGTGTATATCCAAAAAATACATGTATATAAATTATTCATGTATATATGGAGAGATAGTAGGGTAATATTTTAAGTGATCATATATGAAATACTCTTGTGGTATTAATACCACTATAAGTACCTAGCTAATTACCCAAATAAATAATTGTGAGTGGGAGTAGGTGCATGGAGATGAGAAATGGATGGTTGGGATTAATCCTTGGAACTTGAGTGCTAGGTGTCATTTGAGGGAGAAGCAAATATTTAAGGAAGAAAATGGCCAAAATCTCTCATTTTCCCCCAACATTCTCTCTCTACCACCTCATATCCCCTCTCTTCTCCCTCTCTCTGTAACCACCGGTGAGGGTGGTCGGAGGCGTGGCCGGAGGGGTGGCCGGAGGGGCGGGGATCCTTCTTCTTCTTCTTCTTCTTTTATTTTTCCCCATCTTTTCTCCCACAAATATCATCTCTCTCTCTCCCTCCTTTCCTCTTTGTACGGACCGGCGGCAAGGGGAGGCGGCGCCAGGCGCGGCCGGAGGCGCCGGCGGCGCCAGGGCGGCCGCCGCGCGGCCGCGGTGGGTGAGCAGCAGCAGCTTGCTGCTGCTGCTGTCTGTGAAAGAAAGAAAAAAAAAGAAAGAAAAGAAAAGAAAAGAAAGAGAGAAAGAGAAGAAGTGTGGGTTCGGGTTGGATTCAATCCGACCCTTAAGACCCGAACCCGACCCAATCACTTAAGAAAGGTAAATTTTATTTAACCCCTTGAAAGTTTCTGTTATTTAATTTTAGACCCCAGAAAATTTATAATGGGTCCCCGGATACTTCTGAATATTGATATCTAACCCTAAGTTATTGGTTTGGTTTTTTGGGTGATAACTTGGCCATCCGGAGTCGGATTCGAGCGATTTTCGAACCATTGCGATCGTGAAATCGAGAGCTACGTATCCGCAGGATTGATAACTGAAGTC
>JAVJIF010027630.1:0-54908 GCA_038442645.1 Agave tequilana | reverse complement strand
AGACGGGTGGCCAAAGCCCCAAGTCCAACCAATGGTGGTGCAACTCTAGTTGAAATGGTGAAAATGGAGTTTTTAAAACGCGGCTTCGGACAACGAAGCTATACCTCGTTAGAAAGAGTATTCCGAGGAGAGAAAGATGGCATGGTTCGTGGTAGTCAAGGTGGTGTAGGTAGTGGTGGGGAAGGTGTAACGGTCCCAGTTAAAATTTTTATCTAATCGCAATCATCTCAGATAATCCAAGCGTAGGACCCATAAAAATACAACACTTCCAATACATCAACTCCACTAAGATAGCATGAAGATCTAAACGTGATTTACCATAGCCATCACATATGGTCCGACAACCCATCATAAAACGTAGTCTAATTATTACCGTACCAAAGTATATAACAAGTTAGAGTCTAACATCAGGCACTTTAAAGTTTACAAGTTAATGACAATATCCAACTAAGAGTACGCCTAGTTATATACAGCCATATACATATCAAAAGCAAACTTTAATGTAATGACTCCGATGGCGCTTGTCCAGCACATTGCCTTTAAGCGGGTCCTTTGCCCTTGTCCAAACCTGGAGGTGGAATTAGAAATAGAGTGAGCTTGAAGGCTCAGTGAGTAAAACAATATTTAAACAGGTCTATTGAGTAGGTCTACATGGGCTAAATTATCCGGTTGACAAGTGTGTCTTTATACCATTTTTATAAATTTTTGTTATTAGCCGAGAACCCAACTAGAATACAGTAACAAGGTTTATTAGTCGACTTATATCCTCTTATAGTCGACTAATAATACTTATAAGTCGACTAAACTTTTAGCTATAGTCGACTGAGTTCATTCCAAAAGTATCTGCTTCTCTGTTGGTTGTCAGGAACCTATGTAGTCGACTACCCTTCCTGGTGTAGTCGACTACACTATGCACTAGTCGACTTGCAGGTCCCCTATAGTCGACTAGGTGTGGGTCAGAAGGTTATGTTGCTCTCTGTATGACACCTATAGTCGACTACCCTCTCTGGTGTAGTCGACTACACAATGTATTAGTCGACTTATAAGTCAACTGTAGTCGACTAACTATGTCCAAAACAAGTCGTTAACTCTCTATTTGCTCTCTGTATCAGGGGATAGTCGACTACAGTCTATCTGTAGTCGACTAACACTGTTTTCCAGCAGCTTATCTGCCCAAATATCACACTTATAGTCGACTTATACCAGGGACTTAGTCGACTAATACTACCTAATTTTGCCTGTATAAGGAATTGTTCCAGATTCAATATTTAGGATTTTATGTGTGTTTATATCATGGGATTTCTATCTTAGCCATATCAACATACTATTAAACACACGCTGGACTCCCCCTTCGGTCTCCTCCGGTTCAACCCGGTCCCTTCCTCCTATAAATCATTTCACACAATAATTTCCCCCTTCAACCACCTCCGGTTCAACCCGGTCCCTTCCTCCCATGCATTATCGTATAATTCCCCCTTCTATACCTCCGGTTCAACCCGGTCCCTTCCTCCCAAGTACAACAATCATATCTCATATAATATCAATATGCAAAGACATATAAAGTAACAACAACATGCGAGTTTCACAGTCTTTACTTTAACATATAACAATATCATGAGATTCATTAACATGAATGGTTAGCTACTTGTGAAACTATAAATACGTGACTCTTTATGAGGTAACTAACATTTCTCAATATCACAAAATATGCATGACCCAAAAATATATATACGTAGTATCAAGTGCCATGTTTATCTCTAGAGCTCTTTCTCTAGAAACGTATAGTAGACTACCATATTACTCACCCATGAACTTAACTCTTACGAGATTGCCATAAGACTATGTCTACACAAAAATTCTATAATTTATACTCATGAAGTTATCCTTCACTTTTATATCTATTTATCTCTTACGTTTTCTTTCCTTTCCAACTTTATTCTACTTATCATGTCATTAGGATCCATATGTTCTACTCACCCTTCGAAGTGGTAAGTTCTTCTTCAAGCTTGCTTTCCCGCTACAACGGAGTCTACAAGTTATAACAACGCCAATATTAGTTCATAGCTAAAGAAAATAATACAAGAGGGTAGAGTTCTAGAAGTGTTTTTCTTACCGTTCAATCAATGACACTCCCCCCTAACTTCTTATTCTAGATCAACCTTTGGCTCGTTCTATCGGATTCTTGGAGGAATTAGACGTGAAAATGGGGCCTTTTTCTTGTGTGTGGAATGAAGGGAAGTTTGTGGGGGAAATGAGAGGGAGAAGATGTGTTTTTGTGAAGAAGAGGTGGGGAAATAGAGGTTGTTTTTGGCTGCTAATGCTGCTGGTTTTGCTGCTGTTGCTGCTGTTTATATTGCTGCTGCTGCTGCTGCTTTGGCTGCAGCAAAAGGGAAAGGAGAGAGAGAGGTTTGGGGAGTTTAGATGAAGAGGGAGAGAGAGTTTTTCAAATGAGATAATTCTCTTCATCCCCCCTATTTATAGCCTCTTTCCTTCCACAAAAATGTGCCAAGTGTCCCTCTCTAACCCATCACTCTACCCTATACCTTACCCTATAACAAGCTCCATGCCTCCCCCCTCTCCATGAGGTACATGTACCCCAAGTATGGTGAGAGAGATGGTGGCAAAGTCAACAACATGTGGTGTATACATTCCTATACCTACATACATGGGTATATACATACTTATATATTCCTTCTCATACATACTCACATATGTACATACACACTAATAGACATGGTAACAAGTAAGGTATCTAGCATGAATACTATTTCCCATCACCCCTTAAGGTATCAATATTTAGGAAAAAGGATGCTTAATTAAGGCAAGTGTTACATTCTTCCCTCCTTATGGAAGTTTCGTCCTCGAAACTTAACGTACCTTGGAACAAATGTGGATAGGCCTTCCGTATCTCCTCTTCTAGTTCTCAAGTAGCTTCTTCTATGTTTGATTTCTCCATAAGATCTTGACCAAGGAAATATTTTTGCTTCTCAATTGCTTCTCCTTGCGATCAAGAATTTGCACTGGTTCTTCCGTGTAAGACATGTCTTCTAGTATTTGCAGAGGTTCATAGGAGATTACGTGATCAGGATCAGGCACATACTTCCTCAGCTGAGAAACATGAAATACATTGTGCATCCTCTCCAAGGCTGGAGGTAAGGCCAAACGATAAGCCGGCCCAATCCTATCCAGTATTTCAAATGGACCCACGAATCTAGGATCTAATTTATTTTTACCGCCGGTGCGTCTTACTCCCTTCATTGGAGATACCTTCAGAAAAACATTATCCCCTACCTCAAATTCCAGTAGTCTGCGGCGATTGTCTGCATAAGCTTTCTGCCTGCTCTGGGCTGATTTCATCCTTTCCTTGATCAACTTGATCTTTTCAGTAGCTTCTTGAATCACATCAGGGTCGAACAGCCTTCTATCCCCAACTTTCTCCCAACAGATTGGTGATCTACATTTTCTCCCATACAATGCTTCAAATGGAGGCATACCAATAGTGGACTGATAACTTATTATAAGCAAACTCCATTAAGGGTAAATAGTTGTCCCAACTTCCCCCAAAATCTAGTACACAAGTTCTCAACATATCTTCCAATATTTGAATGGTCCTTTCTGACTGTCCATCCGTTTGGGGGTGGGCTGCTGTACTAAGTTGCAATTTAGTGCCCATAGCTTTGGACAAGCTCTTCCAAAATCTAGATTGAAATCTAGGATCCCGATCTGATACGATGGACTCAGGTACTCCATGCAATTTAACTATTTCTCGGATATATACTTGAGCCAGTCTTTCCATTGAATAATTGATCCGGATAGGCAGAAAGTGGGCAGATTTAGTAAGTCTGTCTACCACTACCCAGACTGTATCTAGCCCTTGGGATGTCCGAGGAAGTCCAGTGACAAAGTCCATAGCAATTTGACACCATTTTCATTCAGGAATAGGTAGGGGCACCAACAATCCTGGGGGCTTCTTATGTTCCGCCTTCACTTGTTGGCAGACTAAACACTTGTGGACAAAATTTGAAATATCTACTTTCATTCCATCCCACCAGAAGTTATGACGCAAGTCTTGATACATTTTTGTGCTCCCGGGATGAGCTGTATACGGGGTACAATGAGCCTCCTTCATTATTTCTTCTTTGATCTCTGCTACATCTGGCACACACAATCTGCGTCCGAATCGCAGTACATCATCTTCTATTTGAAACTCCTTGAGTTCTCCTTCTTGTACTTTTTTCATAATCTTCTTTATTTGAGTATCTCCTTGTTGGGCCTCTTTGATTTTTATCGTATAGGTTAAATTGAATACTTACTTGATTCAGTTGATACTTAGAATTTGAAGGATCAATGACTCGCACTTCTATTTGCATTTCTTCTAGATCCTTTAATATTCTTGCTTGACGAGTTATCAAAGTGGCCATGATTCCTCCCGATTTCCGGCTCAAGGCATCAGCCACCACATTGGCCTTTCCAGGGTGGTATTGGATAGTAATATCATAGTCCTTCATTAGTTCTAACCATCTCCTCTGCCTCATATTCAGTTCTTTTTATGTGAAGATGTATTTTAAACTCTTATGATCAGTAAAAACTTCACAAGACACTCCATACAAGTAATGTCGCCAGATCTTTAAAGCAAAAATCACAGCGGCTAATTCCAAATCATGAGTGGGATAATTTCTTTCATGGATCTTCAATTGTCGGGATGCATAGGCAATAACTTTTCCATGTTGCATCAACACACATCCCAATCCCAGTTTTGATGCATCACTATAAATGGCAAATCCTTCAGTCCACAAAGGTACAATTAAAACAGGAGCAGATGTCAGTTTAGTTTTAACCTCCAGAAAACTCCTATCTTTTTCTTCCCCTCATACAAACTTCTTATTCTTTCTAGTTAGTTGGGTCATTGGTGCCACAATTAGAGAAAATCCTTTCACAAATCTTCTATAGTACCCAGCTAATCCTAAGAAACTTCGAACTTCAGTAACATTAGTGGGTCTAGGCCAGTCTCAGATTACCTCAATTTTTATCGGGTCCACTGATATCCCTTCTTTGGATATAATATGGCCAAGAAACCCTACTCGCTCTAGCCAAAATTCACATTTCTTCAATTTTGCATAGAGTTGCTTCTCTCTCAAGATTTGAAGGACAATTTTAAGATGTTTCTCGTGATCTTCTTTATTCTTTGAATAGACCAAAATATCATCGATGAATACCACTACAAACTGGTCTAGATATGGTTGAAATATCCGATTCATTAAGTCCATAAATGCTGCCGGGGCATTAGTGAGTCCAAAAGGCATGACTAGAAATTCAAAGTGTCCATATCTTGTCCGGAAAGCCGATTTGGACACATCTTCAGGTTTGACCTTCAACTGATGATACCCTGATCTAAGGTCTATCTTAGAAAATACACAAGACCCTTGTAGTTGATCAAATAAGTCATCAATTCGAGGAAGAGGGTATCTATTTTTGATAGTTGCCTTATTCAATTCCCGGTAGTCAACACATAGTCTCATACTCCCATCCTTCTTCTTTACAAATAGTACTGGTGCTCCCCAGGGAGATACACTTGGCCGAATGAAACCCTTGTCTAATAAGTCCTGCAATTGAGTCTTAAGTTCTTTCATTTCTGCAGGGGCCATACGATATAGTGCCTTAGAAATTGGGGCAGTATCGGGTATTACATCTATTGTAAATTCTACCTCCCGATCTGGGGGCAAGCCTGGTAAATCTTCCGGGAACACATCAGGGAACTTATTTACAACTGGAATAGTCTCGATTTTTATATCAGCTCTAGTGGTATCCAGAACTGAAGCCAAAAATCCTTGACACCCTTGTTTCATTAACTTGGTGGCTTTGATGGCTGATATGTGAGGTATATCATGACTAACTTTTACTCCTTTAAAAATGAACTCCGGACCCCCTTTCATTTTAAAGATAATCCTCTTCTTATTACAATCCACATGGGCACCA
This sequence comes from Agave tequilana, assembly GCA_038442645.1. NCBI lineage: Eukaryota > Viridiplantae > Streptophyta > Magnoliopsida > Asparagales > Asparagaceae > Agave > Agave tequilana. The sequence continues at coordinate 48,932 of JAVJIF010027630.1, read as the reverse complement.
CAGACGGACAACCAGTCCATTCCTAGTATGGCATCGAACTCCATCTCGCCTAGCTTAATCAAATCAATAGATGTTTTCATTTCTCCAATTATCACTTCACAATTCACATATCTAGTGCTAGCTATCAAATTTCCCCTATGGGTGTGGATACCACCAACTGGAATCCTAGGGGTTTTGATACTTGATTTAATTTATAAGTAAAAGCACTAGATACGAATGAATGAGTAGCTCCAGGGTCAAACAATGCATGGGCAAGATGTCCTGATATGGAGATCATACCTTCCACTACTGCATTTGAGGCCATTGCTTCCCGGTGGGTTAATGCAAAAGTTCTTCCTTGCACCCGAGATTGCTGAACCGACGACTGAGTTGCAGCAGGACGTGGAGCATTCCTGGGCTGCATGAAGTTACTGGCTTGTCCTCTGAGAGGATTCGTCCTCATGGTTGGCCTCCCACTTCCTCTACTCTACCCTTGGCCTCCACGCCTTGTCGGACAATTTTTCTTTAAATGTCCCACCCCTCCACAATTAAAGCAAGCTCTATCCAAGAGGCAGTTTTCAAAATGGTTTACTCTGCACCTCTGACACCAAGGAGCCTCCGAGATTCTGGGGTGGGATGCAGAGATAGCTTGTGTTTTCAAGGGAGTGTCTCTGTTCCTCATCCATGTTCTCCTGTCCCTGGCCCCTCCTCCTCTTTGAAAAGTGGTATTAAACCCAGACCCCTTACCATTGGTGGATCCTGATGCCATCATCATTGAGGGTCCTTGATAACGGGGGCGCTTAGAGTTGGGAATTTCCTCCACCCAGTCTTCCTGACCTTCTTGCATGTCCATCTCTACCTCCAAGGCTCTTTCCACAGCTTGAAGGTAATTCTTCAGTTGCAAAGGAATCAGTCGGCCTCGAATCTCTGTCCTTAGGCCCTTCACGAACCTCTTCGTCCTTTCCGCTTCACTCTTTACCAAGGCATCAGCATACCTAGATAATTGAGCGAACTTCTAATCATATTGAGATACATTCATCAAGCCTTGACGTAATTCTAAGAATTCTGACGCCATCTTGTCTCTGGCCGTCTCAGGGATGTATTTTTCAGTGAATTTGTTCACCAAGAATTCCCAAGTGATTGATTCCCTTGCATTCCTCATACTATGCTTCACCACCCTCCACCAGTGTTCTGCTTCCTTTTGGAACATAAAGGAAGAGAAAAATACTTTTTGTTCATCGGTGCAGTTCATAACGTCTAGGATTTTCTCTATTTGGAGAAGCCATGCTTCGGCTTGTAAGGGGTCCGCCTCCCCTTCAAATACGGGCGGTTTCATCTTCTGAAACTGCTCCAGTGCTCGGTGAGAATTGTTATTACTCGCTCTGGTCATTAATTGTGCGAGCCACTCCGGCATCACCCCTGGAGTTCCCTCATTCCCTCCTATTTGAACTTCAGAGTCTTCATTATTGTTCACGGGGTGTGCGCTCCCCATCACACTGTAGTGTGACACATCGAGCGACAGGGACTCATCGGGTGATAGCTGATTTAGATCCATGCATCCCTCCTATAAGATAAGGGCGTCTAATCAACATACTTCACAATTTGAAATAAATTTGGGATGAAATCTTAGTCTCATGCAATCATGTTAATACCATATTCAACATCACTTTTGCAAACAAGCAACCTGTTATATATATATATATATATATATATATATAATATATATATATATATATATATATATATATATATATATATATATATATATATATATATATATATATATATATTATATATATAATATATATATATATATATATATATATATATATATAGGTACATCCCATCATGGATATAAAGATGTTATACTGACATGTCTACCTTTTGGATATCCGGAGTAACCCATGTGCATACATTTGAGATGTGCCAGGGCATATACAACAAGCTCTAAAGATATCTATCATCTAACATACTAGGCCTATACATATATATACATCAAAAGTGTCGACTCAAAGGTTCACCCTTCATAGCGTAAAGTATCCCCACTAGGATCTCCGCTAGTGCTGCTACTGTCTTCACTATCATCCATATCTTCCTCGGGGTCTTCTCCCGGTGATTCGTCTCCTGCGCAGCACCAGTCGTCTAGATCATCATAGAGGTCCATGTCATCTTCTCACGTTTCATCCCAAAAGACACCTCCATATGTGAATCCTCTTCGGGCCTCCTCTTCTATGGAGCTAGAGGCTCTATCTCTGCTACTTCAAGCGAATCCCCAACCAAGCTCTCTGTATCGACAAGGGTTGGTTCAGGCTCATTAGATGCCTGAGACTCAACCTCCTCATAATTTATGTGGTCTGGGGCTGTGAATATGTCCCCTGGATCAGTCTCGTTAGACTCATAACCCCAATCCATAGAATCCGCCATCCAACTCTCACTCGAGCTATCTGAGCTAGAGACTGGCCAATATATGTCAGAGTCTCCCATCTACATGTAAAACAAAAAGTCGTATCAATCTCAAGCCCATGAAATAGTCTCAACATATGACTATAATCAGAAGGAATCAGCATATGTAGACATTCTTGCAATTATACTTATCCTTAGTCTACTCGTAAGTCTCATGTTTTTAGAATAACTTAGGTTCAATAGGTAATTAAATGCATTTCCTCGTCCCAGTGTCCCATCCCACTAGAAGTTGTTACCGCGAGCCCGCACCCTTAGTCAACTCACCCGAATCAGGATGCGCGGGCACCCTGATTCTGATGCGAGGAAATACTTAATTACCGCTCGACTCATAGTTATATCGTCACATAAAACTCACTACCTAACTATGATCACATGTCTGTACTTATAACCTAGCAACTTCATCACTTCTTACTCCTTCTACTTATAAACCTTGGCTCTGATACCAACTGTAACGGTCCCAGTTAAAATTTTTATCTAATCGCAATCATCTCAGATAATCCAAGCGTAGGACCCATAAAAATACAACACTTCCAATACATCAACTCCACTAAGATAGCATGAAGATCTAAACGTGATTTACCATAGCCATCATATATGGTCCGACAACCCATCATAAAACGTAGTCTAATTATTACCGTACCAAAGTATATAACAAGTTAGAGTCTAACATCAGGCACTTTAAAGTTTACAAGTTAATGATAATATCCAACTAAGAGTACGCCTAGTTATATACAGCCATATACATATCAAAAGCAAACTTTAATGTAATGACTCCGATGGCGCTTGTCCCGCACATTGCCTTTAAGCGGGTCATTTGCCCTTGTCCAAACCTGGAGGTGGAATTAGAAATAGAGTGAGTTTGAAGGCTCAGTGAGTAAAACAATATTTAAACAGGTCTATTGAGTAGGTCTACATGGGCTAAATTATCCGGTTGACAAGTGTGTCTTTATACCATTTTTATAAATTTTTGTTATTAGCCGAGAACCCAACCAGAATACAGTAACAAGGTTTATTAGTCGATTTATATCCTATTATAGTTGACTAATAATACTTATAAGTCGACTAAACTTTTAGCTATAGTCGACTGAGTTCATTCCAAAAGTATCTGCTTCTCTGTTGGCTGTCAGGAACCTAAGTAGTCGACTACCCTTCCTGGTGTAGTCGACTACACTATGCACTAGTCGACTTGCAGGTCCCCTATAGTCGACTAGGTGTGGGTCAGAAGGTTATGTTGCTCTCTGTATGACAGCTATAGTCGACTACCCTCTCTGGTGTAGTCGACTACACAATGTATTAGTCGACTTATAAGTCAACTGTAGTCGACTAACTATGTCCAAAACAAGTCGTTAACTCTCTGTTTGCTCTCTGTATCAGGGGATAGTCGACTACAGTCTATCTGTAGTCGACTAACACTGTTTTCCAGTAGCTTATCTGCCCAAATATCACACTTATAGTCGACTTATACCAGGGACTTAGTCGACTAATACTACCTAATTTTGCCTGTATAAGGAATTGTTCCAGATTCAATATTTAGGATGTTATGTGTGATTATATCATGGGATTTCTATCTTAGCCACATCAACATACTTATTAAACACACGCTGGACTCCCCCTTCGGTCTCCTCCGGTTCAACCCGGTCCCTTCCTCCTATAAATCATTTCACACAATAATTTCCCCTTCAACCACCTCCGGTTCAACCCGGTCCCTTCCTCCCATGCATTATCGTATAATTCCCCTTCTACACCTCTGATTCAACCCGGTCCTTCCTCCCAAGTACAACAATCATATCATCATATAATATTAATATGCAAAGACATATAAAGTAACAACAACATGTGAGCTTCACAGTCTTTACTTTAACATATAACAATATCATGAGATTCATTAACATGAATGGTTAGCTACTTGTGAAACTATAAATATGTGAGTCTTTATGAGGTAACTAACATTTCTCAATATCACAAAATATGCATGACCCAAAAATATATATGCGTAGTATCAAGTGCCATGTTTATCTCTAGAGCTCTTTCTCTAGAAACGTATAGTAGACTACCATATTACTCACCCATGAACTTAACTCTTACGAGATTGCCATAAGACTATGTCTACACAAAAATTCTATAATTTATACTCATGAAGTTATCCTTCACTTTTATATCTATTTAACTCTTACGTTTTCTTTCCTTTCCAACTTTATTCTACTTATCATGTCATTAGGATTCATATGTTCTACTCACCCTTCGAAGTGGTAAGTTCTTCTTCAAGCTTGCTTTCCCGCTACAACGGAGTCTACAAGTCATAACAACGCCAATATTAGTTCATAGCTAAAGAAAATAATACAAGAGGGTAGAGTTCTAGAAGTGTTTTTCTTACCGTTCAATCAATGACATTCCCTCCTAACTTCTTGTTCTAGATCAACCTTTGGCTCGTTCTATCGGATTCTTGGAGGAGTTAGAACGTGAAAATGAGGCCTTTTTCTTGTGTGTGGAATGAAGGGAAGTTTGTGGGGAAATGAGAGGGAGAAGGTGTGTTTTTGTGAAAAAAGAGGTGGGGAAATAGAGGCTGTTTTTGGCTGCTAATGCTGCTGGTTTTTGCTGCTGCTGCTGGTTATATTGCTGCTGCTGCTGCTGTTTATATTGCTGTTGCTGCTGCTTTGGCTGCAGCAAAAGGGAAAGGAGAGAGAGAGGTTTGGGGAGTTTAGATGAAGAGAGAGAGAGAGAGTTTTTCAAATGAGATAATTCTCTTCATCCCCCTATTTATAGCTTCTTTCCTTCCACAAAAATGTGCCAAGTGTCCCTCTCTAACCATCACTCTACCCTATACCTTACCCTATAACAAGCTCCATGCCTCCCCCCTCTCCATGAGGTACATGTACCCCAAGTATGGTGAGAGAGATGGTGGCAAAGTCAACAACATATGGTGTATACATTCCTATACCTACATACATGGGTATATACATACTTATATATCTTCTCATACATACTTACATATGTACATACACACTAATAGACATGGTAACAAGTAAGGTATCTAGCATGAATACTATTTCCCATCACCCCTTAAGGTATCAATATTTAGGAAAAATGATGCTTAATTAAGGCAAGTGTTACAGAAGGTGGTGAAGTTATGGAGTTTAATGGGTTTCTTGGTGGAAAAAAGGAAGAAGAAGATGATGAAGATGGTGGTGTTGTGGTTGTTGTTGTTGTTGGAATGAAGGAAGAGATGGAGGAGAAAGTGGTGAGAAAATGGTGGAAGAAGTTAATGGAGATGGAAGGGACAGTGGTCGGCCAAGGAGGGAGGCAAGGTGGTTTTGGGCTGCTGGTGGACGTTGGCTGTTGGTGGAGAAGAAAGAAGAAAGAAAAATGAAAGAGAGAGGAGTGGGGGTGTTTATATAAAGGGATTGGAATATGATTAATACAATAATGCCCTCCCCACTAAATGAAACATGCGTTTCATTTAAAAATTGGGCTGCGTCTCATCCAACAAAGACTCGCGTCTAGACAAATTGCTCAGACGCAAGGATAAAACTCGCGTCCAGAGAAACGCAATTGTTGCGTTAGATGAAAAAGACAAAAAGTCATGGTGACAAGCTGCAGGGCATATGTATTAAATGCAGTATGGAGAGGATCTCTGCATTAAATGCTGAATCTAGGTTAGGTGAAACTCGCATCTAGCAAGGAGAGAGAAAAAGAGAGAAGTAGAATATCTGAATAAAATTCCGGTATCTGGGAAAACACCGAAAACTTCGGAAAAGTCCAAAAATAAAGTAGTTTGGAAAGCTTCCCAAAAATTCTCAAAAATAATAAATATTATATAAAGATTTTTAGTGAAATCAGTTTTCATAAATTCAATCTCATTTTCAAAATAAAAATCCTGAAGTCGATCGTCAATACCGGTCTATACCGGTCGGCCAGATTTTTGATAAAATATGAAAAATCTCAAAAAATGTCAGAAAGGAGAAAATATAATTCTAAGAAGAAATATAAAAGCAGAATTTAGAAATTTGATTCTAATTGTAAACTAAAATTCCTGGAATCAACCAGTGGCACTGGCCGACACCAAATCCAGTGGAATTTTGATAAATTTAGAAAATTCTCAGAAAAAGTATTTAGATAGAAATGTGATTTTAAGAAATTATGGAAAAGTCATTTCCTAAAATTTAACTCCGTTTGTAAATTAAAAATCCGAGAATCGGTCAGTGGTACTGGTCGACACCGGCTTTGAAGATTTTCAATTTAATTCTGAAAAATTTCAGAAAATCATGAAAAATCAAGAATATTGGAAAATGATGTTTGAAACTAAAATCAATCAAATCTGAATACCAGAATGACTAAATTGAGTAATACTCCGAGATCGGGCCCCCCGGTTCAGACTAGGCTGACTCTGAGTCCACGAATCTGGATCCAAGGTAAAACGGTCATATAAATAATTCATAATACAAAACAAATACTGGAAGCAAATCAAAAAAATACGATCGAAAAATACGAATACGCAACTAAGTACGTATTCGAGAACGGGGTGTTATAGTGGTTGTTGCTTTCATGTGTTGCCAGTGACTGGTGAATTTGTTGCCTTTATGCTTTGGTTTTGTGGGGCTTCCAATGTGGTCGGTTGTGATGATGTTCTGAGCCAATGTCAGTTTTTCCTCTTTGAATTCATTTCCCATTAGGATGTTGGGTTGACTTCCTGGGTGATTGTAGCTTGGCATGTCTCCGGTCACTGGTGAATTTGTCAAAATTGTGTTTTGGTTGTGTTGGATTTTCACTATGGTCGGTTGTGTAGAATTTTTAAGCCAATATCAGAGTCATTTTGGGCATTTGTTTTTGGGGAAATCTATTGATTCCATTTGAATTGGGCAATGTGTATCTTCCTTTGCCAAGTCATCGCGTTCGCGCTTAACAGATAAGCATTCTGTTATTGTTGTTAATGTTGTTACTGTTGAATTTCATGATCCCCTAAATGTTGGTGTTATTGTTGTGTTGGATTGAAATGAGTTGGATTGTGGGATGTCTATCACGATTCTGGGCGAATATGGTATAATCTTCCAACTCGATGCTTTGTTAGTTAAATTCTTTGATTTTAAATTCTTTGATTCAATGGAAATGAAAATGTGTTTTGATATGTGTTGAATTGATGATTATGTGTTGTACTGATGAACAATGTGGGGCTTTTTCTTGTTTCTAAGTAATAAGCGATGGAGAGAGAGTAACCCTAACGGGAGAGAGAGGTTGCAAAAATATTTTTTTTACTTCTTGATTGTTAGAATTCATGGCGTTTTCTCTTTCCTCCGGATAGGAACAGACGTTAAATTTTTATTTTTTGTAATATGACAACACAAGAAATGGTGTTTGACTATCTAAAACTTTGGGATCACTAAAACTTTGGTATCATCGACATTGTCCCATTTGTTTGAGGCAATGATGATAATAAAGCACATATTACAGCAACAAACAATTGTAAAGAGTTAGAATGGCTATATGGATTATAAGATCTGAGCCTCTATGATAAAAGTTTAGAATGTGATGAGAGCCCCACATTAACTGAGTTAGCAACCAGCACATATTTACTGCTTTGGATGGCTGACAATGATGGTAGAAGGCAGTTCTGAGTCTTCAAGCGAATATTTTTTCTTTCCAAACATTTATACATACATAATTTACTTGATCAATACAATAAAGAGAAAAATAAGATAAATGGAAGAAAAGTCGAATGATAAACATTACTACGATCTATTTTTCAGTCTACCTAAATTATTTGAAATTTCTCTTTGCTTTAAGCACAAATCTTCAATCAACTTCTTGATTTCATCATTGTGTTGGATGTTCTGTTGATTTTGGTGACTTCCAACTGTTGGTGTTTTTGGTGACTTTCAACTGTTGGTGTTTTTCACTGAACCACTTAAAAAAATTACAGTCTCTATTGGGATATTCTGCACACCCACAAAACATTTTACTTTTGTTTTGACCAAACAAGCATCTTTTCAGTAGTGTTGTAAGCCCGCAGTTGCAAGTATTTATCATTTTTGTGACGCCCGTACATGATTCATTGCTCATAGCTACCACTGACACCAATTTGATGAAATTTGCTCCGCTAATTAGCTTTCAATTGCGTCTCTCTACAGGACTTTGTTCTGCTGACGAGAGAGGGCAACTGCTTTGTAGCCCTAAAATATGAAAGCATTCATTTCTTCCCTTCATTTTACACCACCCAAACAACCCTTATAATGGCTTTTTGGTAGCCGTTGCCCCCCTCATGACTGTTGGGTTCCCTTTTGACCGTTGCATATCATTGAATTAGAGTATAAAAGATTTTAGTTTTGAAATTTTGTCCTATTTGAGATAAGTTCACCGCTCTATTTTATTGTTCCGCTTGGGTTGGATGTTGTTGGCTGGTCTTGCCTGAGTTTCTTGCCTTTTGTTGCTTCTTGTTGGCTATTGTTGTCTTATGTTGCTTGGGTTGGCTGTTGTTAGCTACTGTTGTCAGGCTTTGTTGCCTTCTTTTGTATTTTGTTCACTGTTTTTGCCTGACTTTTGTTGCCCGAAATGGCTGTTGTTGGCTGCTGTTGATGTTGGTTTGATGCATGGGTTGGCTGCTTCAATATTTTCTGGGCATTTGCTTACTGTGCCATCAAATTTTTGAGCTGAAAAGCAGTTACCCTCTCTTTCTTTGCTCATTGTTTTATTGGTGGTAAGCTCACCATTTTTTGAAAATGAGTGACCATATCTTGCTAGAGGGACTAATATATAAATTTCATTGTGCGTCTCATGTTAGTTTTTCTTCGTTGCTTTTCTTTTCCAATCAAGTAAGAGTCATGATGAAAACTACATGAACCATGCTATCTCACTTCATTTTCCCTCCTAACTAACAAAAAAAAAAAAAAGTAAAAGGGGAGAGAGTTTTAAGAGTTCTGAAAAGTGAAAGCATCATTTTCTTTCTTTTGCTTTCCAACAACCAAACAGGCTTTTTGTCACGCTAACAGAACATTTTATTGGCGAGAGACCTGTTGGCTGTTCCATCCCAAGCAGCCACGCACACAAAAAAATGGGCTGTTCTTTCCGGGGACCGGGACGGTTACAAACGGGGTTCCTTTGTCGCGCTAGCGGACAGGACCCCCGCACGGATAAGAGGCAGAGAGCAGACCACAATGCCTGAAAAGCTGGGCTCTGCGCGTCTCTTCTCATCACTTCGATTCCCCCGCCCTCAATTTTCTTTCCCTCACCGAAATCTCCTCTCGAAATCATCCAAGCATTGAGTCTCAGGATCCTCTCAATTCTCTGAGATTTCAGCAAATATTTGTGTTTGACAAAATGGGGAGGAAGAGGCAAGCAGACAGGGCTCTACAGAGGAAGCCTCACTTCTTCAAGGTCTTGCTCGGAGACTTCGCACAGCGCCTGGCAAGTCCCTAATTTCCCTTTTTCATCTTTTTTTACTTCCATTTCTTCTTGTTTCTCATTTACATTGTCGGGAGGTTTGAATTTTGTTCGTGTTTTTTTTATTTAATCCTAATTAACTGAGATAAAATAAAGAAATGCAATGATTCGGAGAGTCCTCTCTCCATTTTGCCAAAACTAAGAATTGTTTTACCACCCTTTTTTGACTTTGAATTTGAGAAAAAAAAACCCTTCAAAATTAACAGCAACAAAGCCTTTTGGGCTATCTTCTCAGTTAAAATTTTTCACATCCCTTTTCTTTGTCCTCCTTTTTCTTCATTTAGGCCTATCTCTATTACTCGTGCTTTATTGGTCTATTTTGCACATGCTCAACCTTTATATAATTTTTTTATCCTTAGTGTGAGACGCATTACCACTTATTCGTGTAACAATATTCTTATTTCAGCTGTACTCATCCATCTTAAGTCCTCGTTTTTGGATACGGTGTCTTTTAATTGTTCTATATTCTGCCAAGCAATACATGCTGGTCTTATATCCATTTTGTAGAACTTTTCTTTCACCTTCTTGATTCTATGATCACATAGTAATCTATAAATACTTTTAACCACCCCACTTTTATTATGTTGGAACATAAAAGCATTATCCTCAACCCTCACCATAACTTCGGACTTTTGGAGTTTGGTGTAGGATAGTAGGGACTTTGTTGCGTGCGCTAGCCTTAGCAACAACCAATTGAGGAACCCCAATCAACACAGAGAGAGAGAGATGCACCAGAGAAGCACCCAAAAAGACAAGAACAATAAATAAGGGAGAAAGCCAGACACCAAATCTCGGAGCAACGTTGGGACTGTTTGTGAGATCGTGTGTCGATCTCAAAACAGCATTTGGATTGCTTAAGGAATCAAATTTGGTGGAGTAAATCGGTTGGAAACTCTTTTAGGGTTTCACTTTGAGATAAAGATAATATCTTTATCTAGTTTTTTAATCTAACTCCGTTTACTTTCTGCATTGTTTTTGAGAAACCTATTGAGAAGATGGCTGGAGATAGTACATCTATATGAAGACCATGAATCCATATCCATTGAAGATTGATGTAGTGAAGTTTGACAGTAAGAACAACCTCGGGATGTAGAAATGTGAGGTGATGGATGTATTGATGGTATCAAATCTTGAAGACACTTTAGGGTTGGAGAAAAAGTATGATTCTACTTCTGAAGAAGATTGGGATAAGATGAATCGAATGGCATGTTGTTTGATAAGGTCTTGTTTGATACAAGCCATCAAGTATCATGTGTTACATACAATATCTGCATGGCAGTTGTCGTGGAGAAGAAATATCTGATGAAAAGCATCGAATCGCGTTTGCAGTTGAAAAAAAGGATTATCGCTTCTAGATGAAGAGAGGACTCTCTATTGATGAACACATGAATAACTATACCAAGCTTCTTACATAGTTAATGTGGATATCAAGATCGATGAAGAGGATAAGGCAGTGATTCTACTGAATTCTCATGAAGAGTATGAGACCTTTACTCTAATTTTGATCAATGGTAAACAAAAACTTAATTAACGTATCGGCTGCTCTTGTAAATTATGAAGTAAGGAGACATGACATATTATCTTCTTCTAAGAGTACATTAGCAGAGGCGTTGGCGGTAAGAGGCAGGAGTTCCAATAAGAAGGGTAAAAAGTGATCGTGGGAGATCGAAGTCCAGACCAGGGTTCAGAGATATGAAGAAGAACCAGAGTGCCTTTTGCAAGGGGATAGGACACTGGAAGGTTGATTGTCTAAGGATCAAGGATAAGAGTAAGAAGAAGGAGTCGAAGACTAAGGCAAATCTTGCATAGGTAGTCAGTACTCATGCCAGTACTTCATAGGCAGACGGATTGAATTCAGACTCATCGGTATTATCTTTCTCCGTTACTACTCCTATTATTGATTACTCAGGAGATTCTGTATGGATGTTAGATACTGAAGCTACCTATCATGTATGCCCTAACAGGGATTGATTTTCTAGTTTTGAGAAGCTAGATGGATATTCTGTTATCATGAATGATGATCGCCCATGTAACATGGAAGGAATAGATACAGTCCAGATTAAGATGTTTGATGGAATGGTACGGAAACTGAAGGGAGTGAGGTATGTACCCCAAGTGAAAACGAATCTTATCTCTTGGTGCGTTGGAAGCATTGGGTCATGTAGTATCTGTTAGAGATAGTATTCTCAAAATGACTAAAGGCTCGATTTGAAGGGCGTTCGACGTAATAACCTATACTACTTGATGGGTAGTACGGTTACAGGGCAAGTGGCGACTTCTATTTCTTCAGATGATGATTGCACACAGATCTAGCATATGAGGGCCGGATATACAGGTGAAAAGTCTTTGCAAGCTCCTGCAAAGAAGAGAACATAAGAAGGTGCATCTACCTGCAACATGAAATTGGGTGGACACGGCATTCTGGACAAGAAGACGAAGGTGAAATTCGGCACCACTACTCACCGCTCGAAATGTCTTTTTGATTGTGTTCACGTAAGCATTTGGGGACCTGTCAAGACTGCATCACTTGGAGGTCATCGGTACTTTGTCTCTTTTATTGATAATTTATCTAAGTATTATTGGATATATCCCATGAGACAAATTTGAAGCCCTAGGTATGTCAATGAATTGAAAGGATATGATGGAGAAACAGACTAGTAGGAAGATTAAGGAGTTTCAAATTGATAATATTGAAAGGTATAAGAACCAATTTCTACAATTTGGCCAGAATACTGGCATTGGTACGCACTTCACAAATGGAATACATGGGTTGGCAACCCTTCCTTGCTAGAGAAGGCTCGGTGTTTATTGTCTAATGTACGATTAGACAAATCGTTTTAGGCTGAGGCGATTATATATGCTAGTCATCTCATAAATGGATTGTCATCGACTGCGATAGAAGGCAAAACTCTGTTGGATATTTGGTCAGGTGGAGTTGCTCAGGATTATGATTTGCTGCAGATATTTGGAAGTCCGGCCTACTTTCGTGCCAAAGATGGCAAGGTGAACCCGCGAACAAAAAAGTTTATATTTTTGGGTGTCATAAAGAATATGAAAGGTTACAAGTTATGGGACCCCGAAAATAAGAAAATTCTGCTGAGTAAGCATGTCATATTTGATGAAACTTCATTGTTGAAGTCTATCATCTCTCAGCAGGTGGAGAGGATGAAGACCAATGATGTATCGTAGGGGTGAACGGTGATGCTACTCCACCACCTCCAGTTGGTTCAGTATCAGTAAGGACTTCACTGGATGTGACACCAGGTGGAGATCATGTAGCCAGTTTTGATGCTGAATAGGTTGAAGACATTGATGAGAATGACGAATTATTTGCAGGCATTGGAACCAAGATAAAAGCAGAAGGTGGGTGAAGAAGCATGAATCTCAAGTTGGTAAACGTGACAAGCTCAAATTCAAGGCCGTTGTTCTCCATGACGAATTATTAAGGAGGTTCATATGACTTAGCCAGTTTGATTCACTGCTGAAAATTTAGTTACAATTGCTTTAGCTTGGTAGAGCTCATTTGAATGAACTACAGATGGCTTGATCTCTTGGGCAAGATACGTAGGCAGCCACATAGGGGCAGCCATTTGGTGATGCAACCCGTGGAAGCTATATTGGTGTATTTGGGTTCTCAAGAAATTGATTTGAACTTCACGTAGAGGTGAAGAGTTGGATTTCACTAGAGGTAAAGAGTTGTGATCTCGATGAACATTTGATCTTCTGAAGAGAAGATAGTTGAGCTTGCATAAGGGGGAGTACATCCAGTTTGTTGAGCTGATGTTAGTATTTGGTGTACTCTACTCAGATATGGTTGGACCGTCTTTAAGACATTTGGACTGGAGAGCCAGCTAGTTAGAGAGTCAGTGTTGGCTCATAATGGGTTCTTCTTGAGGTCATTTGGAATGGTGTTCCATTCAATTGCTGAGTTGTAGACACGTTCATTGGTCAGCTCATATGGTGTTGTTTCTCTTCGGTGGAGTGATGGGAAGGCATATATGGTGCATTCCGTTTGAATAACTAAGCTGAAATTTGGAATCTTTACAATTGATATTGGAGTTTGGAGAGAGTTGCTAATGGCGACGACAAACTCAATTTGGATCCGGTGTGATAATTTGAAATCAATTGTAAATGTGCTGGCGATCCGTTTGGAACCAGTTTTGTTCATTTGGCCAAGTCGAGGTCGTGTGTCGATTTCGCCGAGATCGTGTGTCGATTTCGTTTGGAGCGCTTAAGCTGAGATCATGTGTCGATTTCACCGAAGTCGTGTGTCGATTTCGCCAGGTATTCATTGGAGTTCGGTTCTTTAGAAAATCTTCACCGAGGTGGAGAATTGTAGGGAGACAGAAGAGATAAAAGTTATGGTAGAGTTTTTTAAACTCATTGGAAGAAATAGTGTAGAGATCGGAGTCAAAAAGAAGCGAGAATGCAGTTTGCATGCAGGCCAGAACAGTGGCCGGCCGACCGCCCGGCCGACCGGTGTGCACAAACGTGTACAGAGCAGCTCGGTCGACCGCCCGGTCGACCGTAGTAAGGAGAATGGTCGATCAGAGTAGTCGACTGATTGGCACTCATTGGTTTTTGTTGGGCTCGATCGACTGATTGGTCGACCGAAGGACAAGATCGGTCGACTGGTCCGTTGACCGACAGGTGAATCTATTCTCATATTCGGATTCGGACTTCGTTTTTGATTTGGAGTCAAATCCAATCGTGGTTCCTAAAACCCTGAGACTTTCTGACTATAAATAAAGGGGTAGAGTACCTCATAAATTGTATCCCCTGAAAAACTCTTTGGAAAATCCTTGATCTAAGGAAAAACTTGTACTTGATTGTTGAATCAATAAATCTCTCTCCCTTACCCCGAGGACGTAGGCAAATTGTTGAATCTCATTAAATATTGTGTTTGGCTTTCTCTCTTGTTATTTGTTCTTATCTATTGGGTACTTCTCTGGTGCATCTCTCTTTGTTACTTGGGGTTCCTCAGTTGGGTTATAGCCAAGGCTAGCGCGCGCAACAGATTTTAATATAGTATTAGAACAGCCAAGTTCACGTATTTAAAACGTGGATTAGAAAATATAATACTGATGTGCAGAAGCCCATGTCTCGGCCCATAAACATGAGGCTCGTCTTGCGAGGCCGGAGTTTTAGTGTAGTGGCAGGGACTTAATAACATAAAACATGATCTACTAAGTCCTCAAATGAAATTTACTTTAAGGCAATAAACCAAGGAACAAGTGCTTCTAGGGGTTTAAATTTGGAGTCCTTTGGTCAATTTTTTTTTTTTTGGGGAAGACTTGTGTCAACTGGAGGGGCTAAACCAACTTTTGTCTAAAAATAATAGTTTAGATAAATTGCATATGTACTATATAGTGTTTTCTGAGATATACTTTTAGGAAGGATCATTTTAGGAAATAAATGATTCAACCAGGTCCAGTGACCACAATTGCACTGCTGTTAAGATGGCATCCCTTGGAATGATGTAATGTTATCTTCAAGTACGCAAGAATGCTATGTCCAATTTACCTTGGTATTTTGTTTATGTGATACATGAATGCTTTTAGGCCATTTCTCTTAATTTCTCGGGGAGATGTCAATGTACTTAAATTATGATTTTGAACTAATTAATATCAATCAATTTCTGAAACTTACATCCCAAATATATGCATGCATGGGTTCATATATCGAAGTACATGGACCAGCATACCTTGTGCACACAATAGTGGCATGTTTGGTTACCTTTATGTATCCGGCGCTCACATTTAAGCATAAGACCATATTGCAGTAATGCGTACACAAGTCCATGTGTATACATACCAAGCAGAAGTTTTTCCTTTTTTCCCCTTCTTTTTAAGTGCCATTTTTCTGTTGATTTTATGGATTAATTTGCAACAACCATGACCGTACGAAGTCTTGTGTCAAATAAGGGGGAAATGCATGGCTTACTCTACGTTGTGGAAATATGTCTTTTTTATTTTATTTTTTGAGTAAAATACATTGTGAAAATGTTGCAGATGTTTACATTTATCAATTCCGAATGTATGTGGTTGGTCCATAATTTGATTGATTTTTGAACTTTTGGTTCAAATTCAACAACTTTACAATTTGGTCTTGAACTGAATTTAAGTCTCATAACACTTAATGGAAGTCATAAAGGAGAAATTATTCATGCTGACCATACCAGATCTGAATGCTTAGCTGGTGTGCTTAGCCAATAACTCTTCTGTGTTTTGAATGTAGCTATTTTCCACTTCCAAAAGAAAGGACGGATTTTATGTGCTTTGATTTTTTGGGAGCCAACTCTTCTGCACTTCTTGTCGTTAATGAAGTTAGTTGATGGCTCCTAAATATTTCTGTTCCAACTTCATAAGGTTTGCAACATGTAAAATAGTTCTTTGTTAACCTGGTATAATCGGTGTATCAAATAATTTCTCATCTAAACGGCATGAGGCAGTTTTTCTGATCCTAGTTTAAACAGAAAATACTGTCCCAAAGTTTTTAATGTTTCCATGCATACTTTCCTCGAATCTGTAGAAGATGCCACCAAACTTCTTGAAGCATATATCAAATGAAGCATCCAAGACAGCTATCCTTGAGGGTCCCAATGGACGCTGTTGGCCTGTGAGAATTAAAAGGTCATCTGAGGGAACATTCCTATCCACTGGATGGTCAAAGTTTGTTGAAGACCACTTCTTGAAGGAACGTGAATTCCTTGTCTTCCGATACGAGGGGAATATGCATTTCAGCATTCAAGTTTTTGACACAACTGCATGTGAGAGAGAGGACTTGTTTGCAGTTAGGCCTTGTAAGAAGCTGAATCTCACCAAAGGAGGGAATAAAAGGGGTAGACGGATAAAGCGTCCTCTGGATGTTATCTGTTATACGGAGCATCAAGAAACCAAAAGTGGATGTGTGGAACTTCTTACAGATGGCAATCATGAAGCCAAGCACTTGCAAGATGATATCATTAATTCAATTGAAGGTAAGTTGGCAGTAACATGTGTCTTTAAATGCACAGAACAAATTATATTTCCATGTAGATATAATCACTGTGTACTGTGAAACGTTTCTTAGTTGCATGGTATATAGGTTTTTGAATGAGGTGCAAATAGTAGACATTTATAATTTGTTGGAGCCAGTTGATTGAGAATGGATATTATAGTTAGAAATATCACATGTTAATAATTCTTTACATGTTCTTTATGAACTTTATGCTAAAGTTAGTTGAGAAACTTTTAAGCCTTTTGATTCTCAGAGCAAAGATAAATAAAGTTATTATGCAGCAAGGGAAATTGGGAAATTCTTATAATTTGTCCTAATTATCGTGGTTTCAAATATCGGCTAATTCTGATACACGCACACACGCACGCACGCATATATATCGGCAATATGGTATCAAGTTTTGAGGTACCAGATAACAAATAGTCTCACATTGGCTAGACATGGGAATGGTCTTGGGTATATAAGAATTTGGGCAACTCCACCTAGAAGGCTACTCTTTTGGGATGCTGTCTCAAGTCCTTCAGGATACGATATTAACCCTATAATATCGCACGATATGGGTATCAATATTGTCAATACGGCCGATATTGACAATATTGATGATATTGATACTAAAAGTCATTAATCGATAATGAGACCAAGATTTTAAACGATGCTAATTATCATGTGGTGCCTCATATTCCACAGTGGTACACATTAAAACATGTCTACCCCTTCAGGCCTCAATTCAATTCCTAATAGATCTTTTGAAGGAATAAATGTACTATGAAAGTATCCAAATGGAAAAAGTACATTCCAATGATTTCCTTTCCTCAAACCATATTGCTCAGTTAGTTTTTCAATTTCCTAATTGATTCTTTTATACACCACTGTTTTAATGATAGAACAACACCACAACAAAGCTTCTATCCCCGTTGGTGCTTTATGTATCCTTCTCCATTATGCTCTGTATCAAGGACCATGCACACAGTCTGATAACATAAAAGATATCTATGAAAGAAATCATTTTCCCCCTTAACTCGTATATTTTAAAAGAATGGGGGCACTGAACAGAAACATGGATGGAGTTTCTTGCTCTTTAGTAAACTTAGAACCTGGTTTCCATAACATGTTTATGCGTTATGTTCAAAGATAGAACTTCAAATCAAAAGCTACTAGATTTGCAAATGCATGTGCAATTGATACGAGTCACAAGACCATGGTTTAAAATCTCGGTATCGTTATTGGAATCAGCCAATGGCCTTTAGTACCAATATCGTAAACTGTCAATATCAGCCAAATCAGCAGTATCGACCCCGATATCTACCAATATTTATGGGGTAAATATTGTATCAGATTCCTCAAAATCTGATATGATATTACCGATAAAATATTGGAATCGACTCATATTCAAAATCGTGAATAAGACTTTGGACTATTATTTTATGTGCTTTTTTAAATTACAAACTAGGAATATGTGCAGCTAAACTATCAACCAATAGAGTCTGATTAAATACATGCAACTAGACCCTTTTCAAAGAAAAAAAAATAAAAATAAAAATGATGAAAACTTTTGTTACGCCAAACTGGTGCCAAATTCAGGACCCCCAAAGTCTTTCATTATAATAGTAAGAATTGTTAAGCATTAACGCGGGGCCTAAAAAAGAAGGTTACTCTGGCGCTCCGCCCAAGTGAATCTAAATAGACTCAGAAGAAAAAATAATAGCAAAAAGAGTAGGAAAAGGGCTATCAGTTTGTTCTATAGACGTTGATTAATAATTGTCTTAGGATGCTTACTTTTCAAGTAGAGGTCGAGTGAAAATATATTTTAAGATACACCTACATCCATTCCAATTTTAAACATTATCCTCAAAGGGAATACCTTTTAATTATCACTAGCGGAGGCAACATAAAGATCACTTTGAAACTTTGTGTGAGCTTACTCACAAGATTTTGGTGCTCTTTTTGTTGTGAATTTAAATATTCTTTTCAAGGTTTTCACAGGTGCTTATTGACAGAAAAGCTTCATGGAGCAATAATGTTGTATTATATCTATGTTATTTCATTGATAATAAGAATGTAGCCAAGTGGTGCTTGATGAAGCGGTAAAAGGGAGGAGGATTGGCAAAGTAACAGGTTCAAATATTGGAAGTTGGAAAAAAACTGCACCTTTTCCATAAAAATAATGAATGCGCGTAAAGTTGGAAAGCATATGCTGCTCACATTAGAGCACTACTCACTTTTGATTTGATTTCTTTTTATACATGCAGGAAATTGTATTACTTCTCTTACTCCTAACAAAGACGGCAAAAGCAAAACAGAAGCTGAAGAAATGCCAATCCATTTGATTGTTCAAAAACTACTAGGGAAATAGGGCATTTTTCAAGAAGACGCCCCGTGACAACAGAAGAAAGATCACGAACTGGCAAAGCTGCTAGGTCTTTCAGCTCAGATTTTCCCTTTGTAATCATACATATGTCAGTTACCACCATTCACCAGAGATACTTGATGGTGAGTCATGCATAGTATTAGTATCCTTTTGATTCTGCAGATAATCATTTACATTTTTGGAATAATTCAATCAAACTAATTATGCTTATAGATGTTGTTATCAGATATGCTATTGTTGCCTGATCTATTCACTTCTTTCTAAAAATATGTTATTTTCATATTTTATTTCTATTTTTAATCACTTACGGCTACTTGAAGGATAAATCATTTGATTTCTATTTATGAGCATTTCAGAATTCTTAATGGCTAAATTACTCATGACATTTTCTTTCCTTGCATTTTGTTATGGGATATTTGTTAGATCTAATAATTATTCCATACAAAATTCACGCATAAACAAAAAGCCTCTTTATCAAAATCAAAGGGAAGGAGGGTTTAGGCATATCTGATTTCATTACGAAAGGAATCCCAAAGGTTGCACGATCTCGAGAAAACCGAAGTTGAGGGAGGGATTCTTCTCTCCAATCACCAAGTTCTCTTTTTGATCCTTAGAGGAGATGAGAGACCTCCAAGAGAGAGATAGTCATAAATAGATTGTTTCGTGGTGGAGAGGGAATCCTTCCCATAATATACGGCATCAAGAAATCATAGTTCAACTCATCATAGATCTAGACCCCTGATTGATAACACGAGTGCCACACGTGTAGATGAGTCGCACATCTTAATTTAAATACACTCATGGCTAAGTGTAATCGAAACGTGTCTAAACACAAACCATTAGGCTTGATTAATTCTTTATTGGGTCCAACAACATAGGCTTATAGAAATAGATGTATAAATCCAATTAGACTTGTGTATCTCCAAATTAATTTAGACTCTAATCCAAATAAGTCTAACAATCTCTCACTTGGGCCAAACAAGTCATACTGGAAGGATGTTATACATAACTTTATGGTACCAAAACTTTAACCATCAATAAATCATGTCTCCATTAAGTATCCTGCTACCGAACATGGCGGTCGTTACCTTCTGTATAATCGAGGTAGGACCTTCCACATCACAAGTTTTAGAATCCTTAACGGCATAAATCAAATATGGATGTATGACATGAAAATGTCCTCTAATCAAATAAGGTACAATTCCAACTGGTTTTCACTTTATGACTCTAACGAGTCCAACTGCTAATTCAATAAACTCAAATGCGCAAAAGTAGACTTTAAGAAAAGCAGTTATACTTTATTATTGGAATTAACAAATATACATAAAGGGCACTTAGAAATAATATCTGTTACACAAAATTATTTACTCTCACTAAATCAGGATATCAACATGACTAATCATCCCCATATGAGCAATATGCTCTAAGAAGACTTTAGGTGGAAGTCTTTTAATGAGTAGATCTGTAATGTTAAAAATAGTACTAACTCTACTAACAGACACAATGTGATTATGAACTTTATCCTTGATGACAATAAACTTGATGTCAATATGCTTCGATTTTGTTGAACTCTCGTCATTATTGTAGTAGAGCTCTATAGCTCTTATTGTCACAGTGTAGCTATAATGGCCTCTCGACTAAGTCCACCATCTTCCTGTAGTTAGAAAAATATAATCTGAAGTGGACTTCCTATTGTCGATACATTCAGTATAATCTGAATCTATGTATCCGATCAGCTGCAACTGATCATATTTCATGCAGTCTTCTGTAGATATCGCATTAGCTTCTTGGCAGTCTTCTAGTAACCAATCCCAGGATTGATCAAATATCTGCCAAGTTTCTCAATGGTATATGCTATGTCTGGATGGGTACAAATTTGAGCATACATCAGACTTCAAACCGCAGATGCATATAGAATGTCTTTTATTTGCTATTTCTGTAGATCGTTCTTGAGATATTGGAATAGACTCAACTTATCTCCCCTAGAGCAATTCTTCATGCCATATCTTTCTAGCACCTTATCGATACTGGTTTTTTGTGATAAACCTAATATTGTGAATCTTTGGCTTTAAAACTTTCTATTTGCATCATACAGATTTCTTTTTCAATGCTACTATTAAGAAAGACAATATTAACATCCATTTGGTGTAACTCCAGGTCGAAGTGAGCCACTAGTGTCATGATAATTCTAAAAAAATTCTTCATGAAAACCTGGGAAAAGGTCTCATTATAGTCAACTCTGTTCGAGTGAATCCTTTTGCAACAAGACGTGCCTTATACCTTTCGACATTGCTTTTCTAATTCCGCTTAGTTTTGAACACCCATTTACAATCAATCGGTTTCTTTCCTTTATGCAACTCTATTAAATCTCAAATATCATTGTCCTTCATGAATTTTAACTCATCTTTCATGATATTTGACCACTTAGTGGAGTGAATGTTGAGTTTGACATCATTCGAGGATGTGAGGTCATCCTCTAACTCTATGTCAAACTCATGCTCTTGGAGATAAACTATATAGTCATTTGTAATAGTTGATCTCCTCTCCTAGTTGATCTCTTAGGCACTTGTGATTGAGAATTTTCAAGTTTTACCTCATTAGCAGGATCTACTTCAGGATGAATTGTATCTGTACCTTGTAAGGTACAAATATATTTTCATTCTGAAGTGAAACAACTACTTCATCACTTTGAAACAGTTGTCATAGGTATAACAATATGTTCTTCTTTAGATGTGAAATCCTTATGTAGTTGACTCTCACTGTTCTGAATATCCTCAATAGATTTAGCATTATTCGTCTCTATTATATTCTTAGTGGAGGGACAGTAAAATCTAAAGAGTAAAATCTAAAGCCTTTATACTTCTCAGAATACTCTACAAATAAACATCTAACTGTATTTGAGTCCAACTTCTTCTCATATAGTATATATGGTCGAGCTTCCGTTGGACACCCCAAACATGTAGATGCCTAATATTGGGAGATTTCTCATTTCATAACTCATATGGAGTTTTAATTATTGTTTTGCTAGGTACCCTATTAAGGAGGTGGACAACCCTCTTTAAGGATTCACTCCATAATGACTTTGGTAGAGTAGTGTGAGCTATCATACTCTTAATCATATGCTTTAGTGTGTGGTTCACCTCTCAGGTTCACCTCTCAGCAACATCATTTTTGACGAGATGTCCCTAGCATGGTGTATTGGGCTACAATATCACACTCTTTCAGAAAATAGTAAAAAGAGTCCTGGACATCTACCTGATCCGTCGTATCTGCCATAGTATTCACCACCACGGTCATATCTAATGGCGTTAATCTTTTATTCGGTTGATTTTTAACTTCAGCTTTATAGATTTTAAACATATCCGGTGATTGAGATTTCTTATAAATCAAGTATAAGTAACCATAATGAGAGTAATCGTCTGTAAAAGTGATGAAATATTCGTGATCATTCTAAAAAGCTGTAGTGAATGGATCACAAATATCTGTATACACCAAATTCAAGACATCTGAACCCCGTCTAGTACCAAACTTTCTAATATTTTTTTAATTAATGTTCTCTTAGTGCCTAGGCTATTCACATATAAAGATTCGGTATATGAAACATGAAGTATCAATTTATATAGTCATCAATCAGAATTCTAGTACCAACAACTTTAGATTTGAAAAAATAGGCTAACCATTTCATTACAAAAGTAACAGTAAAATCATATCTGTCTAACAATGAAACAGAAATATGGTTCCGCCTAAAAGGACGGTACATATAAAGTCTCATCTAAATCTAAAACAAAAAATTAGAATCTAATGTAAGCCTATAAATTCCAACAGTTTTAAGTGCAACTTTATTTCCATCACCTATGCATACGTATCGCTCAGCTGGGCTGGGCCTCCTTCGAGTTTGGAAGTTTCGCATTAAATTGCTTATGTGAATTACGTATTCATCATGTATGGGATGGTACTAAAGCTAAATTAATTTCAGAACAAATATAAATATGAGATTTACCCTTCTTAATTAGCCATTTCTGATCCTTTATGTAATCCTGCTTGAAGTGGCTTACTTTTGTTGCAGAAGAAGCATGTAATGACCTTAGACTTCTTCTACTGCACTTTTGCCACTTAGAATCAACAACCATAGTAGTGTTTATGTTCCTCCCTTTAGTTACACTTTTCCTTTTTCTTATTAGAATTATTATCCTGGATGTTAAGTGAGCACTTTCAGTCTTTTCTTATTTCATTCTCTGTTCTTTCTGGACACAGTGACTGATAAGCTCAATGAGACTTCACTTTTTTCTTTGAGCATTATAAATAATCTTGAAAAGGGTTATATTGTGTAATAAAAGAGATCAGAATGAAATATACTAGAATTTCTTCATAGAGTTCCAATCTCAGTGCTTTTAGTTTAGAAATAAGATTGGATATTTCTATAATGTACTCCCTTATGTTTTCTTTACTATTGTAGCGCATATTTATTAGCTTGCTAAGATACGTGTTGGCCTCAACTTTATCAGATTTAATAAACCAGTCAGCTGAAGTTGAAAAACTTTCAGGCATTGAACCCCAAATAGTTATAGGAACAGTGTGTTGTATGACCATTAGATACATCATGTAAGACCTCTCCCACTTATCATAATTGGCCTTTTTTTAACTAAATTTTTGTTAGTGTTAGTAGGAGTCCATTCTTTAAGGTGTAGTCTAGGTTCATAAATCCAAGAACGATATTTTACGTAGTCTTATCACTTCTTAAAGTTTGTTCCATTCAATTTAGACTACATAAGTATATAATTTCTCATCAATTTAACATAAACATTGCATTTAATAAACTTCTACTATAATAGCCATAAAAATTGAATTTCAGAAAATACAACCAGTTTAATCGATAGAGCTGCCGACCAAACTTTCATAACAAGTTGTCTCTTTATGTTAACACTGTACTGGCCCAATATAAATACCCTAAAATCTAGATCTTATGTAAGAGAACAGTCTTTCTTTGGACCGATTGTCTCTTTATATGATTCGTCCTAAAGTTTAAGTTATTTATATTGATCATATAATATATGAAATGACCCGACTATAATGACAACATTCCTTTGGGCCGATTGCCACACGGATAGGCCACACAAATCTACGTATCTGAATTCATGTTCCGCCGTCGAACTAGTTGATGAGGATAATGCAATATGGGCCTATAATGTGACAACTTTCCTTTGGGTCGATTACCACACTCTAAGGTTCTCCCATTTGCATTACTTACATCAAATATCCGATGTCTTCGGCCAACAATAGTCTTCCTTTGGGCCGGCTATTGTCCGCATGAACTATATACGCAATTAAATAAGTTATTTTATAAATTCTTTAACTTGAACATGTATATATATATATATTTATTTATTTGTGTGTTATTAACTGTAATAAATATCAATATTCATCATGCTAAAACAATATAAGCAATATAATAAATATTGATGAAGCGAAAGCATGTAAGAATACATATAACTATGGTAAATAAATACTTCAATGCTTTCTTTATGTCAATTAATTACTATTTTGTCATGTCTAGTGCATATAATACTACAGTGCTCGTTAAGAGCTTTAAAACGCTGTTTACATGCCCAAAACAGATGTTGGATGAGCCTGTAACAGCTACTTGAAGTTTCTATTGGCAAAACGAGTCTGCAGTTCTTATCGGGTCTGGATCTCATCCGACCCGCAACGGTTAAGTTATGAGTTTTCTTAATGGGTCGGGTTTAATAAACTGAATAAAACTCGATTAGCTTAATGTGAGATTAATTTGGGATTAGGTCTCTTTATTTGATTAGAATTCTACCCTAAAATTCTCTTAATAACTAGAATTCTATCTCAATCTTAAAATTCAAACCAATATCAATAATCTCAATTAAAATTTAATATAAGATTAATTAGGAGTAAGTTTCCTTATTAGATTAAAACAAATTTTATCTCTAAATTTTTTAATCCTAATTAATCTCATAATATTACTTGATTAGGAAACCCAAAAATAATTAACCTCTTTTTTTGTGTTTTGTTTTGCCACTGACCACCGCTGCCCCTATGGTGGCTAGTGGGGCACGCGCGACAGCAGACCCAGGTCGGGCCCGCCTGCATGCTCTCATGCAGGTTCCGCATGCCTCTGCCTCTGCATGCATCTTTGTGCATGCATGTAGCGTATGCATGCGCTGCATGAATTTTTTTTATTTTCAGAATATATTTCTGAAATAATAACAACAGAAAAAATTCCAAAAAATATATACATATTCAATTTAATCATCTTAATTTAATTCAATTATTTGAGACGCAAAAAATAATTTTTTATTAAATTAAATAAGAGATGGATTGCAGCTTTAATAGATTGAAATTAGAAATTTTTGTAGATCCGATGATCCGATAAAGAGGAGGCTCTGATACTAATTGTTAGATCTAATAATTATTTCATAGAAGATCCACGCATAAACTAAAAGCCTCTTTATCAAAATCAAAGAGAAGAAGGGTTTAGATATAACTGATTCCATCACGAAAGGGATGCCAAAGGTTGCACGATCTCGAGAATGCCGGAGTTGAGGGAGAGAATTCTTCTCTCCTGCCACCAAGTTCTCTTCTTGATCCTTAGAGGAGCTTAGAGGCCTCCAAGGGAGAGATAGTTATAAATAGATTGTTTCGTGGTAGAGAGGGCATCCTACGCATGATATATAACATCAAGGAATTCTAGTTCAACTCATCATAAATCTAAACCCTTGATTGATAATATGAGTTTCACACTTGTAGATGAGCCACACATCTTAATTTAAATACACTCATGGTTAAGTGTAATCGAAACGTGTCTAGACCCAAACTATTAGGCTCGATCAATTCTTTATTGGTCCAACAACATTAGTTTATAGAGACGGGTGTATAAATCCAATTAGACTTGTGTATGCTCAAATTAATTTAGACTCTAATTCAAATAAGTCAACAATATTGAGATGTGTTAATTTTATAAGCTTTAGTAATTCTTAATTGGTCACAAAAAATTATGCTCTCTCAACACACACTATGCAAGGAGATCGAGCAAGGTGCATGTGTTGGGAATGGAGACAACCTTCAACAAATCGGGGGTGGGGGAGCCCCCCTGTGACGCATGCTAGGGGTCCATTTCATCATTGCAGCTTCTGGAAGCATTTTCGACATTGCAGCAACACCCTATAAATACAACGCTATATATTTTTAGGTTTAGAGATTCAGTGTGCCGTCACTTTTTAGAGAGAAAATATTGTAAACTTTTTCTCAAAATATATCGAATCGGTGTGGCTCAGGAGGACGTAGACAAGTTGCCGAACCTAAATAAATTCTGTGTTTTTTACTTTCTGCATTTTTATAGTTGTCTTGTGCTTTTATTCCTCATAGATTCTCAGATCCAATTTATCTTAACAATTGGTATCAGAACGAGGCTAGAGTTTTAGTGGGAGTTATGAGTTCAGAAGAAGGCATATCGAAAATTGCGAAATTTGATGGTTCGAATTTTGCTTTCTGGAGGTCACAGATAAAGGATTATTTGTATCAGAAAGATCTTTATCAGCCGTTATTGGGTAAAGAGAAGGGAGCGGAAGAAGGATGACTCTGATGAAGACTGGTTAACAGGAAGGCAATCAGGTAGATTCGATTGTCGCTAGCAAAAATAGTCACCCAGACGAAGTGGATTTGATGACAGCGCTTGTGAAGATGTATGGGAAGCCGTTCGCTGTGAATAAGGTACATTTTTTGAAGAAGCTTTTCAACCTCAAAATGGCAGAAGGGTGTTCCTTCACGTCACATCTCAGTAAGTTCAACATGATCGTAGATCAGCTTACCTCGATTTGTACATGTTTGATGATGAGGTTTAAGCCTTATTAATACTATCTCAATTGCCAAAGAATTGGCAGGGAAGCGTGACTCCAGTCAGTAATTTCACTGGGAAGGAGAAGTTGAAACTGAGCGAGGTTGTGAGTTTGATTTTGACTGAAGAAATCAGAAGAAAATCAACTTATGTAGGTTCTTTTAGTTCAGGTTCAGCCCTTAATATCAAGCAGAGAGGTAGAAGCCAAAAAAAGAGTTATCCAAAAAGGAACTGAAACAGATCTCAGAAAGAAAATAAATCAAAATCTACAGTGCAATTTATTAAAGATGAATGCTGGAATTGCGATCAGACAGGCCACATGGCTGCAAGCTGCAAAGCTTCAAAGAAGGACAAGAACAATCAGGAGGCTCATATTGTGTAGGATGCACTAATTCTTTCTATGGAGAGTAATACTGAGTCATGGGTTATTGATTCAGTGCTTCATTCCATGCGACTTTTAATAGAGAGGTGCTGCAGAACTCTGTAGTAGGTGACTTCGGGAAGGTATACTTGGGCGATGATGAGCCATGTAATATTGTGGGAAAAGGTGATGTGGAGATCAAGACTAGGGATTCAAGTGGTGTTTGAAAGATGTCGGACACATTTTGAAACTGGAAAGGAATCTTATTTCAGTTGGGCAGCTTGAGTCAACATGTTATGTTTCGACACACACCAGATACATGGAAAGTCTTAAATGATACCTTGGTGGTTGCCCGTGGTAGGAAGAGTGGTACTCTATACTTGACTTCACTTGTGAGTGACACCCTTTGCAATTGCAATTGGCAAAGTGACTTCAGATCTGTAGCATAGTAGGTTGGGACACATGAGTGAGAAGAGAATGAAGAATCTGCACTCTCAAGGAAAGCTGTCATGCATCGTCTTTGTGGATCTTGGTTTGTGTGAGGATTGCATATTCGGGAAATAGAAGAGAGTTAGCTTTCAGAAAGGTGGCAGACCTCTTAAGGCTCGCAAGCTAGAGCTTGTGCATATTGAAGTATGGGGTCCAGCTGTTGTGTCTTCTCTTGGTAGTTCTCGTATTTTATTACCTTCATCGATGATCACTCGAGGAGGTATAGGTTTACTTCATGAGACACAAATCAGAGGTGTTTGAGATTTTCAGGAGGTGGAAAGCCATGGTTGAGAATGAAACTGATCTGAAAGTGAAATATTTGGGATCAGATAATGGTGAAGAGTATATCCCGGGGGAGTTCAAGATGTTCTATGGTTTAAATGGGATTCTTTAGAGAGGACAACTCCAAGTACACCACAGCAAAATGGGATTGTTGAGATGATGAATAGAACATTGACTGAGCGTGCTAGGAGCATGCAGATACATGTTGGTTTGCCGAAGTGCTTTTGGGCAGATGCAGTGCATACAGCAACATACTTGATCAATCATGGGTTATCTTCGCTGAACTTTGGGATACCGGAAGATGTTTGGAGTGGCAAAGAGGTAATTCTCTTACATTTACGTGTTTTTGATTGCATGTCTTATGTTCATATTAGTGAGCATGTTAGGGACAAGTTGGATGCAAAGTCACAGAAATGCACTTTCATCGAGTATGACATTGATGAGTTCGATTATCGCTTATGGGATGAGCATAACCGAAAGATCATTCTAAGCAGAGATGTTGTATTTGATGAAAATGTACCATATAAAGATAGGGACAATAAAGAAAAATTGGGAGCACCAGGAAGAATGGAGACTCGTCCAAGTACTTGGAGTTGGAAAGCGTTCCAGATAGTAGTGTGGTTGAGCATAACTCTGGCCAGGCAGGTGAGACAATCCCAGGAACAGTTTCAGGGACAGACACTAGCACACCAACCAGAGAGTTGAGGAGGTTATCCAGAGAACCCAACCTAATCTGAGGTACCTTTCGTCACTTCATTACTTACTTTTGACAGATAATGGAGAGCTAGAAAGTTATGTAGAGGCTAAGCAAGTCAGTGAGTCCGGTAAGTGGGAGCATGCAATGCAAGAAGAGATGGATTCTCTCCACTCTAATGGGACTTGAGATTTGACTAGGCTTCCTGTAGGGAAGAAGGCTTTGCATAACCAGTGAGTATATCAGGTCAAGAAGGAAAGTGATGGTAATAAGAGGTACAAGGCCAGATTGGCTGTGAAAGGCTTTCAATAGAAGGAGGGGATTGATTATACAGATATATTATCTCATGTTGTGGAGCTAACTGCTATCAGAGTGGTATTGAGTTTGGTAACTGCTGAGAATCTTTATCTCAAGCAGTTGGATGCTAAAACTGTCTTTCTTCATGGTGACTTGGATGGAGAAATTTATATGAAGCAGCCTATTGGTTTCATTGAGGAAGGAAAGGAAGAGATGGTATGTAGACTCAAGTAGAGTCTATATGGTTTGAAACAAGCCACTAGGTAGTGGTACAAAAAATTTGATAGTTTCATGAAGCACAATGGCTATTACAAGTGCAATGCAGATCACAGTTGTTATATCATAAGGTTTGAATCCAGTTACATCATCTTATTACTTTATGTGGATTATGCTTGTAGCATGATCTTATTTACAGGAGATAGACAAGCTGAAACAATAGTTGGTAAGAGAGTTTGCTATAAAAAAAATCTAGGTGCAGCTAAGCAAATACTTAGGATGAGGATCATCCGGGATAGGGCGCATGACACCTTGAAGTTGAGTCAAGTGAAGTATATCGAAAGAGTCCTTCAGATATTTTATATGAAAAATGCCAAGCCAGTTGCTCACCATTGGCAAATCATTTTATATTCTCTAAGGAGCAACCTCTCAAGACAGATGCAGAGAAAAAGTATATGGCTAAGGTTCCTTATGCCTCAGCTATTGGTGGCCTTATGTATGTGATAGTTTGCGTGAGACCGGATATAGCCCATGTAGTGAGAGTTAAGTACTCTAGCATTTCAGGGAAACATCATTGGAAGCAATAAAATGAATTCTTGAGATATCTGAAATGTACATCAGATTTACCATTGTGTTTTGGGATGGCTGATTTGGTGCTATAAGGATATGTGGATGCTGATTTCGCATGTGATATTGATACTAGGCGAAGTACCACAGGTTATGTTTATACTTTAGGTTTGACAACAGTGAGTTGGGCCTCACATCTGCAAAAAATAGTAACATTATCCACAACAGAAGCTGAGTATGTCTCAATAACTAGGGCTAGTAAGGAGATGATACGAATGAATTTTTTTTTGGAGGAGTTAGACCTAAAGCAAGAGGACTATGTTCTTTACAGTGACAACCAGAGTGCTATAAATCTTGTTATGCATCCAGTCTACCATGTTAAAACAAAGCACATTGATGTGCGATACTATTTCATTCGCCAGCTTTTAGAGGATGGAGAGTTGTTACTGGAGAAGAACTTGGGAAGTAAAAATCATGCAGATATTTAACCAAGTCAGTCACGGTTAACAAACTGAAGTGTTCAACTTCAATTGGCCTTCATGGTTGAGGAGACGGAAGGCCTGAGCCACACCGGGAGGGGTGAGATCACTACATTCACTTTTGTTCGAGATTATGAAGTTTAGATTGCTTCGGTTATCTCCAAGTGGGAGATTGTTGGGAATGGAGACAATCTTCAGCAACCCGGGGGTTGGCGGGGGGTGGCAGCCCCTGCGACGCACGCTAGGGGCCATTTTTGTTATTACAACTTCTGCAGGGGCATTTTCGTCATTGCAGCGGCACCCTATAAATACAACATAGGGTTAGAGATTTCAGTGTGCCGTCACTTTTCAGAGAGAAACATTGTAAACTTCTTTTCAAAATATAGTGAATCGGTGTGGTTCAAGAGGACGTAGGCAAGTTGCGGAATTTCGGTAAATCTGTGTGTTTTTTACTTTCTGCATTTTTCTATTTGTCTTGTGCTTTTGTTCCTCATAGGTTCCCAGATCCGATTGATCTCAACAATATGAGCCAGTTACTTGGAGGTGCTTGCACACGCTTGTGCATACGTTCCCTATCCCTTCCCCCCAGAAATTTGTAATCACAATTTAAGGGATTTTGTTCAGCAAATCTACTTAGTTAATCCATACTTATTTATGTATTCACATTCTTCAGATAAGGAAATAGGCACCTTCTTCTTTCCACTCTTTATTTTCACATCTTCAGTTCTGGAAGTGCTTAAAAACAGAAGAAGAAGAAGAAGAAGAAACTGAAAGTGTACAAAGTTCTGATTTCACATTACGAGACGATATTTTATTGTATAAAATCCCCCTTCCAATATCAGTTGCTAGCTTGATTCCCAGCATTATTGTTTGCTGTAATGTTCATTCATTGATTAAGTCTAACTTTTAATGCAGAGGTTCCCACTTTGCTTCTCGCGAAAGCATCTTCCTCGTAAAAGAGTAAACATGAGCCTGGAGGATCCAAACGGGAAACCATGGACAGTGGCTTATGTACCAGGTGAGAGGGACCAGAGGGATCGTCTCTCTATAGGGTGGGCTGCATTTGCCCTGGGAAATAATCTTGAAGAAGGAGATTATTGCGTTTTTGAGCTCATCGCTCCAGTTGAAATGAGAGTGCATATCTTCAGGGTGGTCGAGGAGACTGCTCCAGCAGTTGAAACAACTGAGAACTAGAAGTCCTGCTTTGCGACCGTTCTCTCCTCTTCATTTATTGCAGTATGTTTGATGCTGTATTTATGTAGTAGTTGCCTATGACTTGAAATTGTTGTGAAGGAGATACGACAGCTTCTTGCCGTTTGTCTCTATCATGGGAAATATATCATGTATCACTTCTTGTCCTTAAATTGTTTGTAAATATAGATGTGTGCTCTTACTGTCGCTCTTGTTCCCAAATATGCTCTTTAGGTTGGCTTGTGTGTCTGATATCTCTGCAAGAAATTTGTTTTCCTTGTCTAAAAATTTGTATTTTGTTTTAATTAAATTTCATTGTGCAAATGCATCAAAAGTTTGCGTATGCGATTGTGTTGTAAACATATGGTTTTAGCTTTCTTTCCAGTGCCAGACGGGTAGAAATACGTGTTATATCTACCTGCACACAGCTATGCTTAAATGTTCAGCTTTTAATGGGATATTCTAAACCCTCACTAGCTTGCTGAATTTTCATGCTTCGGTGTATGCGCATGCTTGTAATATTATGATTTCTGTTGAGTTATTCTCTTTGAAAAGTTTACATAGATCCCACATCGGTTAATTAGAAGGACTAAACATAATTTTTATTATATTACTCGACCGGACCAATTGCGAGCTGGGATAAGGAACCAAATATATGGATGCAAGGGAAATTGAAACACGGGCAAAAAGAAAAGAAATATATGTGTTTGAACCCAAAAACGCCACCCAATGATTAAAAAAAATACCTTCAGTTTCACTTTTAACTTGGCTACAATTGTTTTTCCACCAAAAACTCCAATAAAAATTTACAGATCTGAAAATTTAAGTTTTTTCAAACAAAAAATTACAGATCTTGATTACTAAATTTTTTTTTTTTGAAAGATGTTTTAATCACAATAAAAAATCTATTACTGCGACTTGAAAAAGTCTATTTTATTTTTTTTTTCCTGAAACTGCAATCGAAGTCGCAGTTTCTGAAAAGAATAATTTGGATTTAAATTTTTTAACATCACTTTTTAGATTTATTTTTCCTTTACATTGCGACCTTGGTCGCACTGTTGCAGCCTTTTTTTTTATTTTTTTGCTTAGAGTCGCAGTATTTTTCGACCTTGGTAAGCTAAATAGGATACTGCGACCGTGGTCGCAGTCTTATGAAACAAGAGTCGCAGTCAATTGGAGCAGTGACGAAGATCTTGTAAGTTAATTAATTAAGATGATTAGAAAATTGCGATTTCGGTCGCAGTTTTATGTAACAGCAGTCTCTTTGAGAATGTTTTGTTAACACTGCGACCTTAGTCATAGTATTTTGTATTAAGTAATCTAAATAGGATACTGTGATCGTGGTCGCATTCTTATGAAACAAGAGACGTAGTCAATGAAATCACCTAGAGGGGGAGGGGTGAATAGGTGACTAGCTAATCTAATGGTGAATTAATGCGGAAATAAAAATTATTTATGCAACTTAAAAATTCTTAAGCTAAACACACCAAGTATAACCTAAGAGTGTAGCCGAAGTCCCCGTGAAGGGCTCTGGACTAACTCCTCAAGATTCCTCTAGATAAGAGTTGAGGTGCCGCTTTGGCTCTCTTGATTGAATATAGGTGTGAGCAAACAATCCCCAAGCATATGACAATATAAGCACAAGAATATATCAAGCAAGTAATGAATATGACAATAAGTGCATGCAAGATATAAAGATAAGTGATAGATAGAGAGAGCAATCGCAAACACGGGAGATTTGTTTCGAGGTTCGAGCACACTTGCTCTACGTCCCCGCCTTCAACACTATGAAGGATTTTCACTAGAATCGATCCCACCGGATCACTCGGTGTCGCAACACCTACAAGGAGTTCACACTAGAACTCTTGGATTGACTAGTCCCCTCACTTGCTCCCGTAAGAACAAACACACCGCAAGCACACTAGCTTGCCGAGGCCGCACCTCTACACCGAGCTCCCACAAGAACTCGAAACACCGCGAACCCGCAAGTCCGCCTCCTCAAAGACAAATGATGAAATACTTGGTGATCTAAACACTTTGATCACCTAAAATCCTCTCAACAAAAATTCCTATAGGATGATATAGCAATGGATAGCTCAAGTATGTGTGTGAGAAAACTAGGATTGATTTCGTGGAGAAAAGCTCACGAAATCACTTTTGGAAAACTCTTGATAAAACTCTCCTTTTGATTTGAAAATATTTGCTCTAAAACTTGTGGCTAAAACCACTGATATAGGTAGGAAAAACTAGCCCAAAAAGTCTCTTAAAATTTTACCTAAAACAGCCCAAGGAAGCCTAATTTATAGACTAAGAAAAATTAGCCGTTGGGGTCCAAATTAGCAGTCTGCACTGCTGTCGGTTGACCGCCGGGTCGACCACCAACAGTCGATTTTTCGACCGTTGGGAAGGTCAGTCGACCGGCCGGTCGACCGCCTTCATGGCAATAGCCCAACGGTCGACCGCCCGGTCGACCGGGCCATTTCTAGGCAGCAGACACTCTCTGGCGGTCGACCGGCCCTAGCCGTGCACGTCGGTCGACCGCTCGGTCGACCGACCCCTGACTCGGTCGACCGTGCGGTCGACCGACAGAAGGCCAAAAACAGACTGTTATAGGGATTAAAAAGTTAATTTTTTAGCTTTGATAAAATCCCATAAATCCATAAAAAACCTACAAAAATAAGTTCATTATTATACTTTGATATACAAACATGTTTGAGTAAAAATCAAACCATGTTACAAACATTTTGAACTATTTTTGTGTTATGAAAATTTTGGCTTAAAACAAAAAACCGTAATTTTCCAAATTGATTTTTCCTAATTGACAACTTATTTTTCCAAAACTCCTTCAAATACAAAAACATGATATTCTAAACACTTTTAAAGCTTTGTGTGTATGGATATGATCCACTACACATATATGATGAAATATCTATGTTTTTGACATTAAGCTCCAAATAAAGTTTTGATAAAAACTTATGTCATATTTTGAGACATAAAAATCAAATCGGTATTTTTTCAAAATGAAAACTCTTTTATGAAAACACATATAAATCTTGTGGGTGAGTGTATATGATACTTGAGCAATCCACCAACTAATATATCCTTTACATTTTATCTAAAAACAAAATCTTAACAAAACAAATATAGACACAAGTCTTCTTGGAGATCTTCACTTGAAGGTCTTCTCATCTTCTTGACTTGGTCCAAACCATGATCCAATGAGCTAGACTCCTCTTGAGTACTTGATGTGATCTTGATGCACAAGCTCTTGAATCAACACGTGCTAGCTCCAAAACTTGACTTTAAATCCTTTGTTGAAGCTAAACACCTACTAAAATCTTGATCACAAATCTGAGACTAAATAAACACAAGATCATTAGTACTATAACTACATAAGTTAATCATTATCAAAACTAGAGTGATGGGCCTTTGGGCCAACAATCTCCCCCTTTTTGATGATGACAAAACTCATGGAGTTATATATGCATGGATTAAAGTTAAGCTTCATAGAAGCTCCCCCTTAACTCATGCATAGAAATAAACAAATAAGATATTCAATGAAGAACATGAACTAAACAAATATTATATGCATAAACAAGGTGAGAGAAACGTGCATAAACCAAAAGTTCTTTTTCCCAAAACCTTATCCCCCTTTTTGTTTAAACTTTCAAAATCATTTTCCCATTTTGTAAAAACATAAAACTTTAATATATGCAAAATCTCAAATATGCATATATAAACTCAAAATCTTTCTCCCTCTTTTTGTCAATCATCAACAAAGGGATGAAATAAAATAAATCAATAATAAGGATATATATGTGATATACATTCATGAAGAGAGAGACGTGAAGTTAGCTCCCATGCATACATGCATTACATGAAGAAGGGATGACAAAGCCCTAACTCATAAAAAGCATAATATACAATGCATAAGTGGAGATGTGAAGCTTCCTCTACACACGTGTATCACATAAAGAAGAGATGTCAAGCTCCTCAATACAAGATACACTCAACATGAATCTATATATGGAAGAGATGTTAAGCTCCCCTTGCATATAAACAATACATATCAAAATATTTTTAACACAAATTTTGAATTTTCTTAAATTTTGAGATACTATATGTAAATAAACAAGATTTTGATATCATTTGAATTAGGAAATTTTTGATACCAAATGAAATTGAAACATGTGTAAATTTTGATACCAATGAAAGAAAATATTTTATACCAATTGAAATATATGGTAAATTTTGATATCAAATAAATGGTATAATATGAAGCATATTTTGATACCAAATTAAATATCAATTGAAAATAATGCATAAGCTCATTAAAATACCAATGGAGATACCAATTGAAATTAAGATACAAAGCAAGCTTAGCATAAACATAAATCATATATATGTATGAAAATAAAAATATCAATAGAAATTGATATTACTTTGAAATGAGAGGCATACATATATAGAAAACATATGGGCATACAAAATAAAAATCAATTGTGATACCAATTGAAAACACGATGAGAATCAAGTGTATAGATCATAAATAACCACCTTTTTCATGCACATGATAACAAATATTTAATTTTAGCATACAAGGCATGGTCGCCCATCCATCCACCCTTATTTGGGGTTGGTAGGGGTTTTCAAAAATAAGAGTTTAAAAATATTTTTATTGTGAAAACACTACCAAATGAAGAATAAATAACTAATTAAAGTAATTTTTGAAAAACTACTTAAAGATCCTTCAAATATGAAACCAAATCATATGTGTATCATGAAACATACTAAATACATAGGAGTTGACACTCGAAATCTATAAAGCACAAAAGTTCTCATGAAAACAATGTCATGAGTAACAAATGAAGTGTGAGTGCACAAGCAACATGTGAATAGTATTTTCATAAAACTAAGCAATAAAACTCAAAACATCAAACACGTGAAAAACATGAAAATTCATTTTTCATCTAAAAATAAACTTCTAGGTATATGTATGTTTTTATCTAAAACTAACAATATGCATACATAACCCACACATAAAAAGAGTCTATAATAGTATTTACATGAAGGCAAGTGACTCAAAGGAATACATGTATATTTATTAGTTTTGAATAAAAATTACATATACATGAAGTAAAACATACACAAAAATAGGCAAAACAAGTATAAATGAGGGAATCATCAAAACTAGGCTATACATGTGCATGTAGTGAGTACAAATGAATAATAAAGTGCAAACGTATATGAATCAAATGCAGCTACTACTTGTACACGTATATACACAAGTTTTGATAAAACTACATCTAAACAAGTATTTACCACATGAAGCACAAAACACTAACACATGCTAAAAAATGTCATATATGTAAAAGCATGTAAAATAAATGAGAGTTTAGAGATAGTTACCAAACCATAATAACTATACTCTAAGTCTCCAAAACAAGGTGGTCTACCCACCAAACTTCCTTGATAGCGGTGCATCAATATGTGTGTCCATCTAGTCTATGTGCATCCACCACCAAGGCACCAACCCTCTCACGTCATATGAAATCCCACACCTACATCAAACACAAGTGGTGGGAATTTTAGTACCTATTTTATTTTGGGTCCACGGGGGTTAGTTTTATTTGAAACCCAAACATTCTTATTAGCAAAATTTAAAGAATTAATTCTATCATAACAAATTTTGCCAAATGGCCTTTGCGGCCGCGACATGTACACTTCTACACTCTATCATGCATATGTATATGAGTGTGATCATGACGTGCAAAGTGTGCATATGCATGTTGTGGGTGATGTGCATGAACATGTGGAGCTTGTTTCTTTTGAAACAAGGTTTCCAATCTTTTATGGTTAAATGCATAATTGCTCAAAGTTGAGCTCAAACAATCAATTCTATTTTTAAAAAATTAATCTCATTTTGATCAATAGTGGCATAAAAAGCATGATGAGAATGAGCATCAATATTCTTTTTCTTTTTAGAAATAGTTTTTTTTTTTGAAACAACTTTTCTTTTCAAAGAGTTATTTTCTTGTAAAGCAATTTCCTTTTCCTTTTCCACCAAAATAATTTTATTTTTCAAAGAAGTATTTTCTTCACAAAGATCATTTAGCTTGGAGGACAAGGAAATATTCTTATTTTTCAAGAAATCGTTTTCTTTTGAAATACATGCAAGTTTATTTTGAAATAAATCTTTTTCTACTAAAATGGAATCATATCTGTTTTTCAATTTCTTGTTATCCTTTTTAAGCAATTCATATTTTTCAAGAAGTTGTTCACAAAATGATTCAAGTTCATTATAAGACATATCAACATCCTCTTCTAACTCGGATTCGGTATTTACCTCAAGAGGGTTATCCCCTTGGACCATGTAGCACAAGTTGGAAGCATCACTTCCAACATCCGAGTCACTCCACGCATGGTATTGTTCTTGCTCGCCAAGGGAGATAATAGAGTTCCATACTATAAAAATCGAATCAATGTTAGAAACTCTAGATAAATATTCATCATTTAGGGTTGACTTTAAAGCATGAATGGCTTTTGAGTTAGCCTCAATACACTTGCTACTATTAAAATATGAATCCTTAATGGTGGCAAGATAAACATGAATACCTAGGCCTTTGAGGTACAAAGACATCTTAACCTTCCAAGTTTGGATGTTAAAAATGTCAAAGGTGGGAGGTGACATGAAATCCATGTGTGTGTACAAATATTGTGATTAGCTATAAATGAGGATCTTTAACTCAAGGTGGTTAGACCCAAATCAAGAGCACTTGGCTCTAATACCAATTGAAATCACCTAGAGGAGGGGGGTGAATAGGTGACTAGCTAATCTAATGGTGAATTAATGCGGAAATAAAAATTATTTATGCAACTTAAAAATTCTTAAGCTAAACACACCAAGTATAACCTAAGAGTGTAGCCGAATTTCTCGTGAAGGGCTCTGGACTAACTCCTCAAGATTCCTCTAGATAAGAGTTGAGGTGCCGCTTTGGCTCTCTTGGTTGAATACAAGTGTGAGTAAACAATCCCCAAGCATATGACAATATAAGCACAAGAATATATCAAGCAAGTAATGAATATGACAATAAGTGCATGCAAGATATAAAGACAAGTGAAAGATAGAGAGAGCAATCGAAATTATTGCACACTCGCTTTGTGTTATATTCTTATTTATAT
This sequence comes from Agave tequilana, assembly GCA_038442645.1. Classification (NCBI taxonomy): domain Eukaryota; kingdom Viridiplantae; phylum Streptophyta; class Magnoliopsida; order Asparagales; family Asparagaceae; genus Agave; species Agave tequilana. The sequence goes on along the minus strand of JAVJIF010027630.1, from coordinate 10,073 downwards.
TGCACACTTGCACAAATTAAATTAAGGGCAAAACCCATAAAAGATAAGGTGGGGATTTCATCACCCTTTTTTAACCTAAAAATCACCTCCCCACTCACACAACCCAAGCCCTAATAAAAATTAATAGACGTTGGCCCCTAGGGACATCTCGAACTCATTAAGAGATTGACTGAGGATGGAACTTGTTTTGAATCTTACTCTTGTGAAATCGGTGTTTAAGATTGGTGATTAAGAGGTTACGCCTTGAAAATACCGTGGTTTGGCGTAATTAAGGCCCGTTGCTTACGCACGGATACCTCCCACCGTATTTTGCCCCTACCTGGCCGATTAGTTTGTGGTCGGATTCAAGCAATAACCTCCCCTGGATAATCGACCAGTTAGGAGTCGTCTAGGTCTAGGTTAACCTTAATATAGGCTTGGTTTTGATTTTTTCTTTTCATTTTGTTTGTTGTTTGCTTTTTCTTTTTTGTTTGTGATTGTTTGTGAAATAGAATTCAATAATAACAATTCTTTCAATCCGAATATGAATCCATATTTTACACCGACCCCATTTGTTTCGGATAATTCCAACCCGATTTTTCACAATATGAACCAACCAAATACACCGGGTTGGACTTATCCGAATGAATACAACTCATACTCATAATCTTATGACTATAATTTCCAAAATAGTTTCATCTCTTCACAGAGTCAATGGGGATTCACCTCCCCCGAGTTAAATTTTCAACCTCCTTGTCCACCGTGTCCACAATTTACACAATATTCATTCCCCGATTTCACTTCCTATACTCCTTTTTCTGGACCTCCCATTGAAGAAAAATTTGAGTTAGAAAAGAGTATAGAAGCCAACCTACAAGAGACCGAGCGACAACGTTAGAAAATGTTGGCCTCTCTAATTTCACAATATTTTCAAGAGTCTTACTCAGTTCCACCTCCTCATATTGAACAACCATTGACCTGGAAACGAGTAAAGAACTCTTGTGTGAGTCCAAGCTTCGATCTCAAACCATGTTAGACTCACAATCTTCACTATCTTTCCAAAACCAAGATTCTTATACTCCCTTTCTAGACCATTCACTTGAAGAAAAATGAAGTCTAGAAAAGAGTATAGAAATCTTGCAGGAGTCTGCGTTACAATTTCAAAAATCTTCTTTTCAGTCTATTGATAGGTTGGAAACACAATTAAGTAAATTGGTCAACATTTATAAGAATGAAGAATCTCTCTCTTCTCCACCTTTGACCAATTCAAATATCTCTAACTCTATCAATTTAACCCATGACTCTTGTTGTTTTGGAAACCAAGATTCCTTCACTCCTTTTCTAGAACAACCACTTGAAGATACATCACATCTAGAAAAGAGTATAGAAGTCTTGCAAGAGTCCGCACTACAATTTCAAAAATCTTCTACTCAGTCTATCAATAGGTTGGAAACGCAATTGAGCCAATTGGTTAGCATTTATAAGAATGAGGAAACTCTGCCTTATCAACCTTTAACCAATTCAGCTATCCCTAACTTTATTGATCTGACCCAGGACTCTTGTCATTTTGGACACTAAGATTCAATCTGAACTTGTCCAAACTTCAAATTCCATTGACATTTTAGCAAGTTATCCTTTCCTGAAATTGAACTTGAGCATGAATATGATCATGTACTTCCACTTGGTAATTCAATTTTACTTCCTGATTCAATATTGACTGAGGTGTTTTTACCTGAATTCAGGCCTTTTCCCGAGTCAGTACTGGATCCAGTGCCAGTCCATTGTGAAATTGAATCACCAATCATTTATGATCATCATATTGAACTTGACCAATTTCATACTTTCGAAAGTCCCATTGATAAATTATCAAGTTCTCATTTTTATGGAATTGAACTCAATAAGGAATGTGACTTTGATACTCAAATTTGTGATCCAGTTCAAATTCCTGAATCAATATTTACTCCAGTTTTGTTACCCAAATTGAGTAACATTTTAGATTCAGTTTTGGTTCCCATACCTGTCATTCTTGAACTGAAATCACCAATTTTAGGAAGTCACATTCCATCATGGGGAAATGAATGTGGACTTGAGTTTCATCTTCTTGATTTGGACCCACTTCCTGAACCAATCTCGACTCCTGAACCTTTACTTGACTTAAGTATTTTTCTGAGTCGATATTAGTTCCTGTACTTCTTGAGTCCAAATCAATCATTCCATTCGGGGACAAGGGTCTTGATAAATTTGACTCTGAAATTATTTTAAAATTTGGAACTTAGATAGGGTCAAATCTTAATAAAAATCATAAATATATACATCATTTTAGTCGGTTGTATTATAGAGGTCTCTGGTGGGTTCCTCTGGACTCCACACAAGTTGGATTGGGCCGCATTTCGTGGACCAATCAGACCACCACCAGAACCACCACCTTAAGGTGATTTTTCCTTCCCTCTCTATTTGTTTCATGCATACATACATCACGATGCATTGAGGACAATGCATGAGATAAGTGTGGGGGAGGGTTACAAACGTAGAGTTTTTATATTTTCTTTATTTTTCACTTCTTCTTAAAATTCTTCTTTTGTATAGGAATTTTTTTCCCTTTCTTTAAAATTTTTTTTTGAAATAAGAGATAAAGTTTTGATCTATTTTAAGAAAATTAAGATGATCTTAGAAATTAAGAAAACCTTAATTATGACATCTTAAACCTAGTCAAAATATTGGATCTTGTTTAAAATTATAGGCTAAGTAAGATAAATTGGAGAAATAATTTTATCTTGAATTTTTTGCCTTAGATAGTATGCACTTCACACTTACATAATTTTTGGGATGGATACAAAGACCTAAAATGCCATAAAGCAAAAACAAAGAATATATATATAGTATAAATGAATAAAAAAATCACTTATTAAGCTGGATAATTATGCCTCAAGAAGCATGATTATTCACGCCTAAAGGTGGTAATAAAGAACAAATAATCCCTCTTAGTTTTGTGGCCTTGTTTACTCGAGTCCTTAAACCCTAGAGATATTTTCTCATCTGGTGCCCTAGGACCGTCTGGTTTGGGAGTCATCGGTTAAAGGCTCACTACATGGGTGAACTAAAAAGCTTAATAAAACTAAGGGAAGGAAAAAAGAAGAAAAATTATATATATATATATAAATGGCTTGATGGTTGGAGTTGAAATCCCAGAAATCTTCACTATCACAAAGTGCATATTATTTAGGTTTTATGAAAGATAAAATATTCAATCCAATTTTGAATTCTTACCTTAATTGAAGACAAGATCTTGCATATAGACTAAGTTTAAGGAAGAATGATTTTTGGTGGACTTATGACCTTAGATCGCTTATATTTTTGCAAAAATATTTTGAAAACTTGTCTCTCTTTCAAAATGTGTTTTCAAAATACTAACATTTGTCTTCTTTCTTTATAGATTTTGTGGGTGCAATCCGCTGAAAACTCTCAGGAGACAAAACTCCTCCTCTAGGGGGTAACCTAGAGGTTTAAACGGCTTGTTATACACGCTCAGTGCAATCGCGTCACCTGCGAAAGTGGTGTAATAACATTTGTAGTATAGTTTTTCTTTTCTTGTTTTGCTCGGACGAGGAAAAGATAAGTGTGGGGGTGTGATTAGTCTACAATTCTGCATTATTATATCGCATTTCCCTACCGATTTATGAATAAAATGTCGGTCTAAACTGTGTTTTTGTCTCTCTTGTAGATAAATCAAGAGTTTAAGGGCAAAAGAGTAATAAGAGCTTAATTAACCCAATTTTCGGGTAATTAATTTCAGATTTCTTGGAGACCAAGCAAGAGAACATCTAGAAGATGCATTGAACCTAGACCTTTGCGCACGTCAGACGAATATTCGGGCAAAAATACCAGAATTGGAATATGCTAGGAAGGTCCTCGAAGTCAGGAGAAGTTCCTTGCCAAATCCAGGGACCTAAGTCCCTGGTTTTGCCGCGAAAACACGGCAAATGCCGAGAATTCGCGGCAATTTGGTGGGCCCACGCGTCGATTTTCGACGCGTGGGCTCGTCTCGTCTTCTAGAACCCTCCTTTGCCTATAAATACTACAGGGTTTGGCCGAAACGGAGGAAGTTTTTAGATTTTAGGGCTAGGTTTTCTATCTTTAGTGTAGTATAGTGTAGGTGTTCTTCTTCATTTCTTTTGTATTTTCTTTTCTTTTTAGATCTTGTAGTAGGGCAGAGAGATTCAGAGAGAGATAGAGAGGGAATGATGTAATAGATGGTGACAATCTATGTAAAGGTGTCTCCTTTCTTCTCCAATGTATTCTTCTCCATCTTCTACATGATGTTTGGCTAACTTTTCTTCTTATGGCAATCTAATTACTAACCACTAATCATCTAACCACTTACTTGATAATCCATATGAATCTAATAGCCTCTACAAGGTCTTGCTCTTGCAAGAGCCATTGATGGCTCATAATGATGGATTCTAACATTCTAACACCTAACCCACTAACTTGCTAACTTGCAATGTCTTCTTTTTTTATGCTCACTTCTAACCGGTTTTGATGATTTACTAGTAGCTTGCAACTTATTATGTGGTATGGATGTGTTGTTTGAATGTATAAGAACCTTCTTATGGGCCATGCTCTGTATCGTCTCTTGAAGCCAAGGATTAGTGATGGCCAAGGATCCATGTGAGGCAACATCACTAAGAGGTTAGCATGGTTAGTGGAGCAATTAGTAGTTAGTAGACATGAGTTTTCTTTTATCTTGTTTTAAAAATTAATTTTCAAACTCCTTTTATCATTTTTCTATTAATATTTTCACCAACTTCTTAGTTCACCTTTGTTTCATCTTCTTTTCTATTTTGTTTTTCAAACCACTTCTCTTTTGTTTTCACATCGTTTTTCATTCTCTCTCCACCTATCACATGCTCGATTTCCATTTCTTTTCTTTTATTTTCTTTTTTCTAATTCTTTAATAAAGAAGAATTGTTAACAACCGACGTGAATAAGAACTGTTAATGCTTCTATCGCCTCCCGTCCCTGTGGCGACCCGTTGAGCCAATGCTATAACGGAAGTATCGAGGGAACATTAGCACACATGTTTTTCATTGATTTCATAAATACACACGTTTTCGAGTGCTAGTTCCGTCTCGATCAACCGACCCCTGGCTCGGTCGACCGTGCAGTCGACCGGCAGAAGGCAAAAAAACAGACTGTTATAGGGATTAAAAAGTTGACTTTTTAGCTTTGATAAAATCCCAAAAATCCACAAAAAATCCACAAAAAAAGTTCATTATTATACTTTGATATACAAACATGTTTGAGTAAAAATCAAACTATGTTACAAACATTTTGAACTATTTTTGTATTATGAAAATTTTGCTTAAAACAAAAACCGTATTTTTCCCAATTGATTTTTCCTAATTGACAACCGATTTTTCCAAAACTCCTTCAAATACAAAAGATGATATTCTAAACATTTTTAAAGCTTTGTATGTATGGATATGATCCACTACACATATATGATGAAATATCTATGTTTTTGACATTAAGCTTCAAATAAAGTTTTGATAAAAACTTATGTCATATTTTGAGACACAAAAATCAAATCGGTATTTTTTCAAAATGAAAACTCTTTTATGAAAACACATATAAATCTTGTGTGTGAGTGTATATGATACTTGAGCAATCCACTAACTAATCTATCATTTACATTTTATCTAAAAACAAAATCTTAATAAAACAAATCTAGACTCTTCTTGGAGATCTTCACTTGAAGGTCTTCTCATCTTCTTGACTTGGTTCAAACCATGATCCAATAAGCTAGACTCCTCTTGAGTACTTGATGTGGTCTTGATGCACAAGCTCTTGAATCAACACGTGCTAGCTCCAAAACTTGACTTTAAATCTTTTGTTGAAGCTAAACACCTGCTAAGATCTTGATCACAAATCTGAGACTAAATAAATATAAGATCATTAGTACTATAACTATATGAGTTAATCATCATCAAAACTAGAGTGATGGGCTTTTGGGCCAACAGTCAATTGAAGTAGTGAACAAGGTCTCATAATTTAAGTAATTAAGATGATTAAAAGGCTGCAGCATTGGTCCCAGTCTTATATAATAACAGTCTATCTGAAAAATTTTGTTTGATAATACTGCGACCTTGATCGCAGTATTTTATAACTTATTTTTCATTTTTGCGACCAAGGTCGCAGTCTTTTTGTAAAAAAATTTTAATTGGACTGCGACCCTGTAAAACAAATGGTTTGAAGATGAAATTTTATACTACGACTATAGTCACAGAACTCAATTTTATCTGATAGTTTATCATTATGAATGCGACCAACGTCGCAGTCTTGATGAAAAGGACAACTTTTACAATAATTTTTTTCCTGCGACTTTAGTCATGGTACTGATAGATTGGTTATATATTTATATGTATTTTACATGTCTTTTAGATTTTAAATCGAATGACCAACATTTTCGATGATGAAAAATTTCTGATAGGCCTTCCTTTTGAAGAAGAAGAAGAAGAAGAGAAGAAGCATTATGAAAATATTGAAGCTGACATCCCGAGGGAAGAAAAGCCTGTCAAAATAGCTGATGGAGATCTAGGCCTGCAAACTAAAAATCAATATCTGATCTCGCTCTCGCTTTTTGTAGGACGATGTTCTCTACGAGTTAAATTTTAGATCTGACAGCGTGAGGAGACACAGAGAGATAGACATATAAAAAGAGAGAAAAATAATAATAAAGAATATAAAACTAATACATCATCTCAAGAAAACTGTCTTTTTTGAACGATAAGAACTTTTAGTAACTTCAATTATTTTAAAAAAGCGGGACGTCATTAAGATTGTCGAATTATGTGGCACATATTGTGCCATGCACCGCCAGCTGAGAGACACTCTCAGCTGTTGGCCGATATACCTGTTTTTTGATATATATATATATATATATATATATATATATATTATATATATATAGACACACACACACACAATAGAGATGAGAAGTATATATATACCAATGATGTGAACCCAAATAATTAAACAATATAAACAATATACACGAATCCAAGATAAATAACACGGTCGGTTATTAAACGATGTTTGGGACCAAAGAAAAAAATACAAGAGGAGAGAAAAAGGGAGGAGGAGAGGGGTTGAGGGGTGATTTTATTTTATTATTATTATAACATATATTATATTGTCCGGAGATATTTATATTATTATAATATGCTATTTTATAATATACAAACAAACATACGATGCTACTGGGACAGAGTATATTATATAGTAGAGATGGACATACAATACAATAAGGTGGAGACAAAGAAAAGAAATATATATGGATGATGAACCCCATACAAACACCGGGGACAATACGAACTCAAGATATATACGGAGGGTATACCAAGAAAAAAAATATATACGGATGACATGAACCCAAATAAATGTATATGGAATATGGACAATACAATAACCCAAGATATAACACCGGAGAGGAGTATACCAATGATGTGAACCCAAATAATAAAACATATACACGGAATCCAAAATAATATTAATATATACAGGGATCCAAGATAAAATAATACGGGAGTTATTAAAATATACGGATAATGTGATAAATGTATATGTAATATGGACAATACACGAATCCAAGATATAATTTTAATATTATGGAGTTATTAAAATTATGGGACCAAAGAAAAAAAAATACAAGAGAAGGTATTATATTATAATATGGACATAGGGACAGAGTATATTATAATACGGACGTACGATTAGGTGAGACCAAGAAAATAAATATACGGATGATGAAAATCCTGATATGAACGTTGGACTGTGACGGAGGGAGGGTTTGCCAAGAAAGAATGAACGTTGATATGAACACGGACAAATATGAACCTGTTGTAAAAACTAAGAAATATAACACTGAGAGAGAATCTCTTGAGAGATATAGTAAAATGAGAAACTTTTATTGATTTCAGAGGTATATAAAAATGAATCAGGAATGACCAATTTATAACTTTTGAGGTACTATGCAGCCACTATTTACATACTAATATCATCGCTCACATCATGCACAATAAATTTACTATGCATGGTTGGTGGACAGCTACCATATTAGATTTTTAATAACATTTCCTCATGGATGCCCACCATTTATGATATCTCATTAAAATCTTGTTAGGAAATGTGGCGCCCCGGTCCGACGGGTACGGGGACGCTACTGCGACGTACATACGCAGGGCGATGGTACCATCACGTATGTATGCTAAGTATCAATACAACACAATATATGGATCAGAGTGCGGAAATACGTGGTGTTATACATTCCAACACAAAATATTATAAGTACTTAGTCATCACAGATTGTGACATAATATTACATAAATATTACGTCACCAGGTAGTACAAAAGTAGACTGAACATGGTACAAAAGATAAAAACTCACAAGCTAGAGGGAATCTCACGAGCGGGAAGACGGGATGGAACTACGGCTGATCTGCCTGCTCCTCGAAGTAGGCCTGGTCGTCAGCTGAAGGGTCCACCTCGGTCTAACCTACTAAATCTGAACATACAAATTCAGGGTTTTAATGGGCAACCCAGCGAGTGCATAAAGAAGCCAAGTGGCAAGTAAGCAATAATAAGTGTAGCAGGTCAAATATCATGTAATCAAATCAGCAAGTATGGAATAACAACAGTAAATACGGAATGACAATAAAATACATGAAATTAAATTATCAAGTTATTATTAAGACTCGTTCAATTTGTATGTTTCGGTATATGACCGTGCCATATACTTTCGCATACAAGTCGAGCGAGATTGGTTATTGAAAATTGATGGGAAACGACGAACCATGTTTAGAATAGGTCCCGTGCATGCCCGAGACAACGGTCCAGAGTATCTGGTACTGAGCCGGAACGTACCGCTAGGCACCGGGACTTACTATATGCTCGAAGGTCTTAGTATACGCCCGAACAGGAATAGAGTGTCATCGTTCCCCACAGGGATATACCCAGGGGATTATAGCACACCCGGCAGGCAGGCAAGGGGTAGGGGTGCCAGTACACCCCTCGGAAATGCCTGGTGGCCTTCAGGTCGAATCCAACAGAAATAGTTGCACAACATATGTATGGCCACCATAAACACAGAAGCTATATCGATACCCATCAATTTCCCCCGTCCTAGTGTAAGTTATTCAAATATAACAGAGTGTCAAATAATAAAGTCCACAGGGTATTCACAAAAGTCCAATATCCATGGTTATCCTATTACGGGGGTCAACAGGAGTATAATATCAGGAGTAATATCAGGAGCCTCCCTATTTCAGGGGTTCAAGTATAAAGAAGTTCAGGAGTACAGGAGTTCAGGAGTACCAAATATCTGGTAATAATGTAATAATCAAGCCAAGTCCCCGTAAAAGTGATAGTCATGAATATGCCATATAATATAGGTATCAGGGGTGGTAGTGTCCGGTCAAGGGTCACGATGTCAGGTCAATGTACTTGTACCACATGAAAGCATATCAAGTAAGGGTTAGCATGTGTCATATACCGGGGGTCAGGATCAAGTGGCAAGTATGACATATATCAAGTACTGGTGTCTAATATTAAGTATCGTGGATCAGGTATCAATATAACATATCAAGTGCTGGTATAAATACTGAGTGCCAGTGTCAATACCGAGTGCCGGTGTCATAAATCATATATCAAGTATAACATGTTAAGTGTCGGGTAAATACCGAGTGCATCATCATAATTAACCCGCATAGCATAGTATCATGTACTAAAACTACTATAGCAAGTGCTAGGCATGTTAAAATAACCATATATAAATATCATACTATAAATATAAGAGTGGTAATTATTAATTTAATACAAAGCACTCGCCTGAAACCGAAATGAAATACCCGTTAAAAATTCGAGAAATCCGCGAACCGTACGAGCAAGCCACTAGCCCATAAATATATATTAAAGTATATAAATATAAATATTTATATAATTATTAGAGAGGGAATGAGAGAGGAGAGAGAAAGTTGTAGGAAGGAGAGAGAGAGAATACGATATTTTTAGAAATAAATTTGGAATTAAAAGGGGAG
>JAVJIF010027629.1:0-34789 GCA_038442645.1 Agave tequilana | reverse complement strand
GGGTACAATATGACACGACACGTTAGCACACGATAAATTATAAAAAAATAGAAAATAAAAGTATTGTGTCCAATACATGTACTTGACACATGTCCGACATAGCACGGCTTCATGTTTGAAGTGACTGTGTTTCCCAGCTTAAGATATTATTGTTAAGTTGTGAAACTTAATTATTACCTTGATGATTTATCGCTCTACGTAGAATTATTACGCGGATCGACCAGAACGGTCAGGTCGCCGTGGGGTTGAAAGGAGGCGGGGATCCCCCTTTCCCGGGGCTCGAGAGGGAGCCCCCGAACTAAATTATTTTGAGAAGTTCCCTGCAGGTCCCGAAGTGAGTGCGAAGCACTCTTGTAAAGAAGTTAGGTGAGTTCGAAATTTCAGGTTGAGGACAAGGTCAAAGTCTCGCTCTGGCGCAGCAACTTGGTATCACACTGGCAGAGCACTCTGAAATATCTATCTGGAGGAGCACTCCAAAATGACAGTGCAGAATAGCGCATCAGAGATGCATAACGATGAAGCGGTCCAGTCTGGAAGCTTTGTAGCTCGTGAAACTTGAGAACACGTGTCAACGACAATTTGATAATTTCATAACTTTAACTCTAGTTTTCTTTATAAAAAGAGATGTGTCGTCATTAGGGTTAAGAGAGCAGAAGCATGAGTGTACACCATTATAAATACAGAGTGGCTGTGAGGTTCTCTCTTCCTCTCATATAATCTCTCTAATAATATAGTGAATTTGCGTGCGGCTCTATGGTTTTTCTCGATTTGAATTTTTCACGTAACATTTTGGTTTCTTTGATGTGTATTTGTTTTGTATTCCTCCTCCCTTATTCGTTTATTTAATAATTATTGCTCCTCTTAAGTTGATTTTCTACTTCAGTTTTATAGGTCTTAAATTTATCTAGGACTTCCTCAGATTAAGTAGATAGGTATAACAATATTTGAAATAAGCATCTACTAAGGTGACAAAATATCTCCCAACACCTCTAGTGGCCACCTTATTGGAATCACACACATCGCATAGATTAATTAAAGAATATGAAGCGTTCTATGGACTTAGAATAGTTTTTAGGTTGTTTGTGTGCACACAGATTTAACACTTGCTATTAGAATTATGTCAGACTTAGGAATTAGTCTCATGGTGGTCACCTCCTTGGTTATGATCTCTTTGTTCACCAATTTTTTCTTTCCTCCTTTGGAGCTTCCACCATTAAGGGGTGAAATATGTGGGAAACGAAGAATTTTAAGTGAACCTTTGAGCTGAATTGAGGCATAATACGTTGATAGAATCAAACAGATAATGCTTGGAGTATATTCTTCCATTAGGAATGAACATGGTATCAGAAGATCCAACCCGATCCACACCCGATGCTAGAAGTGAGGGTTTACTCCAACAGACAGAAATCGCTCTGAGCGATTCCACCTGTTTTGAAACAGTTATGACAATTCTGATAGAACTGTTACAACGTTCCTCTCTCAACGGGTTCCAGGAGCGCTATAAATAGCGCTCCTCTCGACCATTTCTAAACACAGAACAGAAAAAGATCGCAGAATCTGAAGAAAAAAAGCAGAAAATCAGAATATTTGTCTGAATCTGTGACTTCTTAAGACATAAATTCTTCTCTCTACTTCAATTACAGTGAATATTCCTCCATATTAAGGCAAATATTCTCTTGAAATTTGTTCTTCGTCCGAGCTTTGAAATTCCAATTAGTGAAGGTACTGATTAACTAAGGTTCGACTGTACGGTGATTTGGCAGTGCTATCCAAATACCGTACTTATGAGACCAGCGTCCAGTAACCCGTTAGCACCCTAGCGGAGACGTAGTTGTCTTAAGAAGATTCACTAAATGCGTATCTCACTCCATAACGTATTATTGAACTAATATTCTTTTTTAGGGAAATATTTATTCATTTAACTATTACTGAGAATATATTTAACTATAATGAGACTGACTAATTCCAGTCTAACTGGTGTTTAACTAAGAAGAAAATTGAAAGGTGATTCTTTAATTAAGAAACATTTTATTGAACAAAAACCTCCCACCTGATATTACCGATCTGGCCAATTAGATCGGTGACATTGATTAGTTATCAGATTTAACATTCTTAAGACAATTATAATTACTTACTTCTACTCTGCTTGAATTGCAAAAGATATCTAAACTAATCAAGATAGTACATGCAAGACACCTAACAAGCAAATTCAAATAGTGGGTCTGCTCCACTTTTTAACCCAAAGCCAGAGAAGCAAAAAAATTGAAAGGTGATTCTTTAATTAAGAAACATTTTATTGAACAAAAAACCTCCCACCTGATATTTACCGATCTGGCCAATTAGATCGGTGACATTGATTAGTTATCAGATTTAACATTCTTAAGACAATTATAATTACTTACTTCTACTCTGCTTGAATTGCAAAAGATATCTGAACTAATCAAGATAGTACATGCAAGACACCTAACAAGCAAATTCAAATAGTGGTGTCTGCTCGACTTTTTAACCCAAAGCCAGAGAAGCTAAAAAAAAAATTGATGGCACAAAATTCAAGAGATGGTAAGAGGATGCTCTTCTACATGACCACTCTGCATCTGGCCAATTTCCTGCAAGAATATCCATCAAAACCCGGAACTGAACAGGACTCCGTCCTTGCAGTTGATGCATGGACACAAGATAACTTTCTTTGCCAAAATTACATTTTAAATGGACTAGATTACTCTCTTTACAATGTCTACAGTCCTATCCCAATGACAAAGAAGTTATGGGTAAGCCTCGACAAAAAGTTCAAGACCGAGGATGCCTGTACTAAGAAGTTAGTCATTGGACGATTTCTGAAGTACAAGATGGTGAATAGAAAGACTGTGATTAGTCAGGTGCAAGAGTTCCAACTTATTTTGCATGAGATAGGGGCTGAAGTATGATTCTAATTGAAACTTTTCAGGTTGCTACTATCGTGGAGAAACTCCCATATGCGTAGAGAGATTTCAAGAACTAACTAAAGCACAAGCACAAAGAGCTAAAGTTAAAAGATATCATTGTGAGGCTTAGGATTGAGGAGGATAACCGAAAATCCGAGAAGAAGAGTAACAAAAACTCCTATGAAGTCAAGGCAAATGTGATCGAAGACTCAACAGGGAAAGCGTCTACTTCCAAAGGTCTGAAGCAGAAGAAAGCTGCCCTATGGTACAAAGGTAAGAACCAAGAAAGTAAGAACAAGCGCTTTAAAGAAACTTTCTACATCTGTAACAAAAAGGGACACAGTCGTTCCAAAAAGAATAAGAAGTACCAGCTACAGGCAAACATGACCGACCATGCATCGTTAAGCGTTTCAGTAGTGGTGTCAGAAGTGAATCTGCCAACCAACAAGGATTGATAGGTAGACACAAGGGCTACTCGGCACATCTGCTCCGAGAAAATACTATTCGCTGAATATAAAAACTGAAGCATGATGAGTAACTGTTCATGGGTAACTCAGTCGTCTCCAAGGTTGAAGGAAAGGGAAATGTAATACTGAAGTGGACATCTGGGAAGGAACTCCCTCTGAACGATGTGCTACATGTTTCAAATATTCGCAAGAACCTAATCTCCGGTTCAATCCTTACTAAGAAAGATTTTAGAATTTTTTGAATCTGATAAATTTGTACTTACTAAGGGTGGGGTGTATGTTGGTAAGGGTTATCTTGTTGATGCCCTTTTAAGGCCAATATTGCTATTGTGGACAAAAAGTCCGTGTACCTGTACCCGAAGCTCATAAATAAAGAAAAATCTTCTGTTTATTTACTTGAGTCTCCTATTTTATGGTATGCTAGATTAGGGCATGTAAATTACAAGTCTTTACAAAACTTGTTTAATTTAGGATATATATTAAACTTAAATTGGAAGAAATTTACAAGTGTGAGATATGTATTGAAGCCAAGTTCGCGAAAAACTCATTTCATTTAATTGATCGAAATACATAAACTTTAGGATTAATACATATCGATTTGTGTGACTTGAAGTTTGCGCCAACAAGAGGCGTGAAAAGTATTTTATTACTTTTATTGATAACTGTACAAGATATTATTACGTGTATCTCTAAACCGTAGGACGAGTCAATAAGTATGTTTATAACATATAAAACTGAGGTTGAAAATCAGCTCAACAAGAATATAAAAATTCTAAAATCCGATCGAGGCGGAAGAATATGAATCAAATGAATTTAGTGAGTTATGTGCGAAATTTGATATATATAAAACTACAACACTCCACAGCAAAATGTGATTGCTGAACGAAATAATAAAACTTTGAATAAGATGGTTAATTTCATACTCATAAGTTCTTCTGAAGCACCACAGAACTTATGGGGGAAGCTCTGTTAACTACAAATTATATTCTAAACAGAGTACCCTACAAGAAATTTGGTCTTATACATTTTGAGTGTTGGCATTGTAGGGCACCTTCCTACCATTACCTCAAAAGTGGGGTGCTTTGCAAAGGTACTGTCACCACTACCTAAAAAAACTAAGTTGAGAGCAAAGACAATAGACTGCATTTTCATAGGCTATGCCTTGAATAACTGTGCCATAGATTTTTGGTACACAAATCAGAAATGATCGATATTCATGTAAACATGATTATCAAATCCAAAGATGCTGTATTTTTTGAAGATACCTTTCCATACAAAAGAAAAGAAGAAAAAACTTTTGAAAAAAGAACACATGAAACAGCGTTCAGGGACAAAAGACCCAATGAACTAATAGTTAATGCGGAAGTTGAACCAAGAAGTCAGATATCAAGAATCTCAAAATCTTTCGGTGCAGACTTCATAACATATGCGATTGAAAGCGAGCCTCAAACATTTAAAGAGGCTATGTCTACCCCAGAAGCACAAATATAAAAAGAAGCTCTAAATAGCGAAATAGAATCCATCCTAAGAACAATACTTGAGAATTGTCTCTAGGGAGTAAACCAATCAGGAGTAAGCGAATTTTCAAAAAAAAAATAAGACCTGATGGATTTATCGATAAGTATAAGGCTAGGTTAGTAGCCAAGAGTTATCGACAAAAAAGAGTTGACTACTTCGATACTTATTGGACAGTAATAAGAATAACGTCCATTCGGATGTTAATTGCGATTGCAGTATTGTACAATTTAGATATCCATCATATGAATGTCAAGACTGCATTCTTAAATGATGAATTAAATGAAAAAAATATATATGGAGCAACCTAAAGGATTTATAGTCAAGGATTAAGAACACAAAGTGTGTAAATTGACCAAATTCTTATACGATTTAAAACAGTCTCCAAAATAATGGCATGAGAAATTCGATAGTGTCATGATCAAAGATGAATTCACTATCAATGAATGCGATAAGTGTGCTTACAATAAGACAGTTGAAAATGCATGTATCATTATTTATCTTTATGTAAACGACATGTTGATACTTGAGACTAATATTAAAGTTATTAAATTTACAAAATGTATGCTATCCAATAATTTTGACATGAACGATCTGGGGATTGCTGATGTAATTTTAAGAATTAAAATCACAATAACACCAGATGAAATCAGTCTATCTCAATCTCATTACGTGGATAAGATGATAAAAAGATTCAAGGAGCATGGGATAAAAGAGAATACAAATCTTTTTCTCTCACATATCCATCTTAGCAAGAATACATGAACTAAAACAAGACAGTTGGAGTATTCTTAAATTATCAGAAGTCTAATGTATTTAATGAATTGCACTAGACCAGATATTGCTTATGTTGTAAGCAAATTAAGCAGATACACTAGGAACCCTAGTGATGATCATTGGACTGCTCTACTATGAGTAGTAAGCTACGATCTAAAAAACAGGGAATTGATAGGTGATTTTGTAATTAAGAAACGTTCTATTGAACGAAAAACCTCCCACCTGATATTTACCGATCTGACCAATTAGATCGGTGACATTAAGTAGTTGTCAGATCTAACAAAATATTGGCTATGTAAGCCAACTGAATGTCTCTGCTCGAAAGACAATGTCACTAGAATTGAGGTCTCAAGATTTGAAAACTTGATGCATCATAAAAAGAACGAATATGTAATGGCATTTAGTGAAATCCTCACAAACATATCTAGCTAACAAGAAGTCCTACATGATGCAAGCTCTTTAACTAGTAAGAAACTAAAGAAGTAAACGTAAGGAGACCACTCATTAGATACTAATGAAAAAGATTACACCCAAAAAGTAAAACAGGATAACCCTGATCATGGTTCAAAGTCATGGTCTCGGCTGTCGACTCGGCGGGCACCGTTCCATAGCGGTCCGGCGTCTCGGCCCTCACTCGGGCGAGACGCGCGAACGCTACATAGAGGGCTCAAAAAATGCTGAAAAAATCACGATATTACTTAAAAAAATGTAGACATCAAGATTGATGTAACATGTCCAAAACATAACACCTGGCACACTAAACCTGAAGATAATGCATAAATACATACGTCACAGTATTAAAATATCAAAATAAATGCATAATTTAGTAAATTATATGAAATTAATTAATTTAATTAAACTTCTCTTTTCACAAAAGTAAAGATTCGGTTTACCTTTATAGTAAAAATTTAAATTATATGAAATTAATAATATAAAATTTGGCTTGACTCGGCCTTGACTCGGGTAACTCGGCCGAGTCAGCTCCGAGTCAAGTAAAACAATGCAATAGGTTGACTCGTGGACCGGTCTAAGAAATGGAAAGGTTGTTCCGGTCTGACTCGGTCTTGTCGGAACCGGAACGGACGAGTTTTTTGAACCATGACCCTGATGTAAATGATTTGTTTCAAGAGTGGATGGAGCTGTTGTTTACTAGGTCTTGACAGATTAAGATGTAGGTCTTATACAAAGCTGACATTGTTCAACATAAGAGAGTTTTTTTTCCTGCATTGCACGTTAAGGTTATGATTAGCAGTCTTGTTTGCTTCACTTTAAGCCTTGATATTATTAGGAGTCATCGTTGTATTGTTGAATTGTTAGGTAATATCAGCCATGTGGTGACCAAATCATTGTATGTGTGCGCATTTGGTTTTATGCCCTAATAGAATTTGGAATAGTTTAACCAACCTCTAGCCTATTCTAACATTGGAAACCTCAAACTACTCAGATGCAATTCACTATGTAAACCAACAAAGAGAGTAGATGGAAAGAGGGGAAAGAAACTGACGAGGACATCACCAGTTCTTAGATGACTTTATACCTTAGTTTATTTTCTTTGAATTTATTTTTTTATTGAAATTTAGTCTCATATCATTTGTGATAGAGAAGTTCACTTTGTAAGAGTCTATATAAAGAGACTCAACTTAATGAATAAGATGGATAATGAATAATTAAAAACTTTTTAGTTAAATTTTCTTGAGGATGCTCTTAAGTATCTGGGTGTGAAGCCCATGGTGTAAGACATGTGAAGCCCATGGTGTAAGAGGTGTGAAGCCCGCGCAATGGGTGCGAAACCCAACATTTATCTGGTTCTTTTCTCTAAACCCCAATATCTTTTCTATTTCTTCTTTTAAAATCCTATTTTTTTTAATTTTTAGTTTGAAAGTGATTGTGATCCTCCCATTTTACATCAGTTTGGTATCAGAGCTTCTGGTTCCAATCTCCTTCAATATTTTCTTCTCCATTTCACCTTCACCATCCTGGGTCAGTCATAACGCATCAGTGTTGCTGCCACGGCCATCACTTTGACCCGATTGAGATATTTCATGAGAGGAGCCCTCACTCGTCAGGGTCGAATTTCTTCCACCTCAGGAGAATTGATGAGGACATCATCAGTTCTTAGATGACTATATGCCTTGATTTATTTTCTTTGAGTTTAATTATTTCTTTTATTGAAATTTAATCCCACATCGGTTGTGATGAGAAACTTCACTTTGTAAGAGCCTATATAAGAGACTCAACTCAATGAATAAGATGGACAAAAAAAAATTAAAAACTTTCTAGTTAAATTTTCTTGAGGGTGCTCTTGAGTATTTGAGTGTGAAGCCGTGATGTAAAGGGTACGAAGCCCGCGCAAGGGGTGCAAACCCAACATTTATCCAGTTTTTTCTCTAAGCCCTAATATCTTTTCTATTTCTTCTTTCAAAATACTATTTCTTTAATTTTTAGTTTGAAAGTGATTGCAATCTTCCCGTTTTACATCAGAAACATAAGAGAAAAAGAGAGAAGAAAACAATATTCACACCTAAGGTGTAAAATCCCACTATGAAGCGCAACAGGTATCGCTTAGGTTTTTCATCTTGTGCACTGAGTGTTTCTATGCGTGGAGACATTTTGTTGTTCGAGCTTTAGGTTATAGTCACCATGCAATATGAAAAAGAGACTTCCAAGCTATGCTGCCATGCTATGATCAAAATGAGTATATTAGTAGTCATGTTAGGTTAACTTCAAGCATGTGTGCTATTAGGCGTTGTCATTGTGTCACTGTATTTTTAGTTGATCTCGTCCATGTGGTGACCATATAATTGTATGTATTTTTGGTTCTATGTCCTAACAGAATTTGGAATGATTTCCGCAACCTCTTCCCTCCAATTTCAACATTGAATACCTCAAACCACAGATGCAACGAATCTGCGGATTAGACACATCAATCTTTGAATCTTCTTTTCCTATGAATTCCTTTGACCTAACATGCTATTTGACCTCAAGTATGGTCTTATCCTAGCCTATATGGTGCTTGTGTACGGGATGGTACACACAGATTACACTGTATAGCACAACATGGTTTGGTGGTTTTGCTCTCAATTCAAAAATAACTTTGGTCTTGCCACATCTCAGACTAAGAGAGTTTGATATTGCTCGTCTTGTAAATAAATCCTTTTCCTTTCTTCAGATACAGAACCTGACTATTCTTTCCTTTCCCCCTTTTTTCTTATAAGTTTTAGGTATCCTGAGTGGCGGACGCACGCAGAGGCGAGTGGGGGAGGTCACCCCCACTTAAATCCACGCATGTGTATAGGTTATTTGGGGCAGTCGGGTTGTAAAAAGAGAGAACGCCCACTTTTTTTTTCCAAATCGGGTCTTCGGGTCGGTTTTAAATCAAATAACCGCCCGCCGACCCGCCTTCTTCAAAAAAAAAAAAAAAACTAGCAGGTAGTGAGCCCTGATCCTCTCTCTCCCCTTGAGGCCCAGATGCTTTCTCGGTCTCTCTCCCTCCCCGCAGGTGCAACCCCGATCTCCTCTCTATCTCTCTCTCTCACACTCTTTGTCTGAGGAATTCAAGGGCAAGGCTTGAAGTTTATGATAAGAGATTTCAAGCCTGTGGTGAGTTATACTTGCTTAATTTAATTCTGTCTTTTGTGTTCAGTAATTCAGTGTATCCTTCTGGGTTTAAAGTAAATGTTTTTTATAAGAGTGTTTTTTTGCAGGCTTACAACTATTGATTTTTAGAGATTACTGGCTGAGGAAATTTGGAGTGGGTCTCTATATTTGGCATACTTTGAAATCACCTAGAGGGGGGTGAATAGGTGACTAGCTAATGTAATGGTGAATTAATGCGGAATTAAAACTATTAATGCAAACTAAAAATTCTTAAGTTAAACACACCAAGTATAACCTTAAGAGTGTAACCGAATTCCCCGTGAAGGGTTCTGGACAAACTCCTCAAGATTCCTCTAATAAGAGTTAAGGTGCCGCCATGGCTCTCTTGGTTGAATACAAGTGTGAGCAAACACTCCCCAAGCATATATCAATTAGGCACAATATATATCAAGCATATAAAGATAAAGGTAATATAAACATGCAAGATATAAATACAAGTGAGAGATAGAGAGAGCAATCGTAAACACGGGAGATTTGTTTCGAGGTTCAAGCACACTTGCTCTATGTCCCCGCCTTCAACACTATGAAAGATTTCCGCTAAAATCAATCCCGCCGGATCACTCGGTGCCGCAACACCTACAAGCGAGTTCACACTAGAACTCCTTTGGACTCACTAGTCCCTCTTGTTCCCGCAAGAACAACACACCGCAAGCACACTAGCTTGCCGAGGCCGCACCTCTACAACGAGCTCTCACTAGAACTCGAAACACCGCGAATCCGCAAGTCCGCCTCCTTAAATACAAAGATGAAATATTTGGTGATCTAAACACTTTGATCACCTAAAATCCTCTCACAACAAAGATCCCTATAGGATGATATAGCAATGGATAGCTCAAGAGTGTGTGTGAGAAAACTAGGATGGAATATGTGGTGAAAACTCAAGAAATCCACTATGAAAAGTCTCTTGATAAACTCTCTTTTGATTTGGAATTATAGCTTTAAAACATGTGGATATAGCCACTGATATAGGTAGGAAAAATTAGCCCAAAAACTCTCTTGAAATCTTGTAGAAAACAGCCCAAGGGAACCACAATTTATAGGCTAATAAAAACTAGCCGTTGGGGTCCAAATCAGCAATCTGTACTGTTGTCGGTCGACCGCACGGTCGACAGCCAACGGTCGAATTTTCGACCGTTGGGCAGATCGGTCGACCGGCTAGTCGACCGAAAACTGGGCAATGGCCCAGCGGTCGACCACCCGGTCGACCGGGCCATTTCCAGAGAGCAGACACTCTCTGGAGGTCGACTGTGCGGTCGACCGGCCCAACCTGTGCACGTCTGTGCACATCGGTCGATCGGAGCGGTCGACCGACTTCTTGTCTGGTCGACCGTCCGGTCGACCGACAGAGGATCAGTCCAGGCAATTATAGGGATTAAAAACTTGACTTTTTGATTTTAATAAAATCCATAAATTCTCTAAAAATCTACAAAAATAAGTTCAGTATTATACTTTGATATACAAACATGTTTGAGTAAAAATCAAAATATGTTACAAACAATTTGAACTATTTTTGTGATAAAGAAATTTTTCCTTAAAACAAAAACCGTATTTTTTCAAAATGAAAACTGATTTTTCCAAACTCCTCCAAATACAAAAACAAGATATTTTAAACACTTTTAAACCTTAGAGTGTATGGATATAATCCACTACACATATATGATGAAATATCTATGTTTTAACATTACGCACTAAAACAATTTTGGTTAAAACACATGTATATATGAAACTCCAAAATTAAAACAGTATTTTTTCAAAATGAAAACTCTTTTGTATTTTTTCAAAATGAAAACTCTTTTATAAAAACTCATCTAATTTTTGTGTGTGAGTGTATATGTACTTGAGCAATCCACCAACTAATCTATCATTTATATTTTGTCTAAAAACAAAATCTTAATAAAATAAACCTAAACACAAGTCTTCTCTTGAAGGTCTTCACTTGAAAATCTTATTATCCTTCTTGACTTGGTCCAAACCATGATCCAATGAGCTAGACTCCTCTTGAGTACTTGATGTGGTCTTGATACACAAGCTATTGAATCAAATCGTGCTAGCTCCAAAATTTGACTTGAAATCCTTTGTTAAAGCTACATACCTACTAAGATCTTGATCACAAATCTGAGACTAAATAACACAAGATCATTAGTACTATAACTACATGAGTTAATCATCATCAAAACTAAAGTGATGGGCCTTTAGGCCAACATACTTGAGGTAATTGAAGTCTTCAGATCATGTCTTTATTATCATCATTCACACATAGAAGTAAAATTGATGAGAAATCACTTTTGATTAGTTTTTTTTTGGAAAATGTGATTGAAATTTATGACTTATGGCTTTGATTTTGAGTGTTAAGATGTGTTAATGGATAAATTTGTCTGCCACTAAGATGTGTTAATTGATAAATTTGTCTGCCACTATCAGCTTGAGGTTAATGCAGAGGATGGAGCACTTTCAATCATAAAGGGCAAGCAATTAATTTGTTGGATGCAATACAGTTTTTTAAATTCACATTCCACTTGCATTTGATGAAAATGGTCTTGAGAATTACAAATAATTTATCTCAAGCATTACAAAGAAAAGATCAAGACATTGTGAATGTCATGAATCTTGTTAAATTCTCCAAGCATCGTTTACTAAAAATGAAAAATAAAGGTTAGAAATCTCTTTTGGGTGAAGTTTTTTATTTTATGATAAGCATCATATAATCATCCCAAATATGTTAGACTTATTTGTTATTCGAGGAAGATCATGTCGCAATATGAAGAAAGCACGAACCTTCATCAATATCGTGTTAAAGTATTTTATGCAGTGATAGATATGCAACTTCAAGAGTTGAATAATCGGTTTAATGAAGTGAACGCCAAATTGTTATTTGTATGGCTTGTCTGAGTCCAGCTGATTCTTCCTCCGCTTTTGATAAGAGAGTTGATTCAAGTTGCAGAGTTTTATAAATCAGATTTTTCTCTAGTTGAGTTAGCAGCACTTAATTTTCAACTTGAGAATGTTTACTCCGACAGGCAGTTTTTTGAAACTAAAAAGATTGGTGAGCTTGGTAAAAAAAATGGTTCTATTGAAGAAAAATAAAACCTATAATTTGGTATATTTGCTCGTGAAGCTGGCATTATTCTACTCATTGCAACTGCAACCGTCAAACGAACGTTCTCTATAATGAAGTTTATCAAGAATTCACTGCGTAACAGAATAAGTAATGAGTTGATGAATGATTGCTTGGTGACATATATTGAAAAAGACATTTGACAGCATTGACAATGAATCAATTATTCAACGGTTACAAAATATGGCTCCTCAAAGGGGAGCATTGTAATTTAGAGTGACCGTCCCTCTTTCTTGTAATATCGAAACTTAGGATGTGTTGTTCAGTTTTATAAATTTTCAATTTTGGTTCATAATGTCTATGCCTCCGCTGAGTGAAAATTCTATGTACGCCATCCAAGGATAATAAAGAAAAAAAAGAATACAAAATGCCTAATGAAATTATAGAAAGAGAGTTTTCTAGTCCATCTACCGTGCTTCTATTGAGTGTCAGTGTACCTAACAAGACTTGCAAAATAGAAATTTACATATGGACCAGCTTTTCTTCTGCTAAAATTCAATATTGTGATCTATATGAACTCCTAACTGTGAGCAATGAAAAATTTATCTCTAGAGGAATATTTCTTTAAGAATTAGTTACAGTAAATCCTAAAAACAGACAAAATGATCAAAGACACAAACAAAAATATTAAGAAGAGAGACAAGAAGAAGACACGTAAATTTACATAGTTTGGCCATTGGTATACGTCCAAGAACGAAGGTAGAATTCACAAAACAAATTGTTAGTAAGAAGATGTTGAAAAACTTTAAAACCCAAATCCCAAATACACCAAATCTCACTTGAAAGATTCTAATCCCAAATACATTTAATCACGGAATACATATGTGGGTAAATTATAAAGAGAATACCCCCGGTGTGGATCCCCCATGGTATGACCTGCCCTCTTTTGCAATTTTCTATCAGTCCAAGCCCTTCACTTCACCACAGACCTCCCACGAAAATCCCATTGAAAAACCTTCTCAACATCATAATTCGAGCCGCTCATCAATGGATTTGGGTCACAAAATTCAAGAGACATAATGTATTTAACACCGAAATGAAGTCCTCTATAGCAATTGATGTCAAGTTGCTTCCAGATCACAAAGTTAACAATGAATACTGTCAAAATGGGTTAGTGATGGTATAGAAATTGGTACTATACCCAAAGGGAGCAAAACAACGACGACGATGACAACAATAACGACGATGATGACGACAACAACAATAAAGCCTTTTTATTCTATCTTTTTGGAGACGGCCAGATAAATCCTTTTCCCTCATTCAGCTATTAAGGGTCGTTTCTCACTTAAATTAGTAGCATAAGAAAATGAGGATACTACTGTAGTTTCCTATAGGGTACTTGACAAAGATCAGCATGTTTAATAATCCATCATATCTGAATTTAAGAGAATTATTGATGCGGACATCAAGTGCTGAAGCGGGCGAAAGAATTTCAGTTCAGATGGACTCGAGCAGTTGAATATTTTTATGCATTTTTATTTATTTTCTCTTTATTATATTTGAATTATTAGGAGTTGAATATTGTATTTCTTCTTTATTTAGTACCACATCGGTTGTGGTTTGAGAACTCAACTTTGTAAAGTCTATTTATAGAATCTTTAATTATTATAATGCTAATGAAGAATTTGATTAGAATTTATTGTGATAAGTTGTTTTATCTCAATGTTTGTTTAAGATTTTAAGTCCTAATTATCTTTTAATCTAATCTCTCTTCTTCTCACTCTCTCTCACCCCTGCAAACAGCCGCCGAACCCACTCCTTCCTCTTCTTCATCTCTCCTTTAAACATCAACCCAATTTCCCTTTTCCCCCTCTCATCTCCTCGGCCAGGCCCCAATCCAACACCCCCCATCGTCTTTTTCTTCTGAACAAATAGCAAACACGCAACAGCCACCTCCGCCTCCTTCGAGTGCTCGAGTCCAGGTCGAGCACCATTGGCGATGTCGCCCGCTCCTCAGGCCGAACAACAACCCAACATCCTCCGCCGAGTGCCCTAGCGCCCTTATTGCTCTGCATCTTTGCCGCGAGTCCTCATGGCGCGTGTCGCGCCTTCACGCCTCCAACATTGCCCTCATCGCCTCACCGAGCACCCGCCTGCCTCGCCTTTCTCCTTTGGCTTTCATCAACTGAACCCATCGAAGCACCCTAAAGCAAGAAGAAGAAGAAAGGAAGAAAGAAGTGGATAAAGGAGAAATGGTGAACCGGGTTTCTCATTAAAACAACGCGAGATTCGCAGCCAATTGAAAGGAAATAGAGAGGAGAAAGCAGGTCAATTGAAGAATCCGACCTGACCCGCGACTTAAATTCTAAGCAGGTTTAAGTTGTAAACCCGCAAGCGAGTCGCCCGACCCGCTATTACAGTAACAGGTTTCAAAACAGACCTGCTAGTGCACCGTTGCCGTTTTCGGATCGTAACTTTCGCATCTGGGCTCCGTTCAGGCGATCTTGGTACCGTTACGATCATGACGACGAGATATACGCAACGACACCCTCTTCAGGTTAGTAAGATCCATGTATTCATCAGTAGGTAATTTTTCTTTATACGTTCTATTTATTATAGGTTTGATAATCATCTCTATTAATTTATTGATCGAATCTGCTGCCACCAAATAACGAGTTGTGAGAATTCTGTTATTTTGTATTCGCTAGTCATACATATTGATTGTACAATCTTTGTCAATTGTAGCTGAGTAATTGCATTAGTTTATTTTAGATCAAGGTCGGTACAACTGTTATTGCGCAATTTGTTAAATCCATCAGACGCATTATTTGTTTTAACTATTTTCCTACCCAAGATTGTTTTGTTGGTGGAACGTAGCGAGGTTTTGCTATTGACACACGCACACGTTTCACATCAATTATACTTGACTGAAGAGTTCTGATACTCCCAGTTGAAAAGAAACTGGAGGTGCAAATGTAATGACTTCAAATCTCATCTATAATCCAATGGTAGATTTTCCCATGAAGGATTACCATTATACATACCACTTGTCTACTAAAATTCATATAAATCATGCATGTTCAATAAATGTCATAAAATCATCTCACAAAATAAAATGCTCTGAATAACTGAGATTACTCATCAAAATAGTCTAAATCTAGAAAACTAAAATAAATATGTTGAAGTTATACCAATTTGTTTAAGAAAAATGCATCCCCCTTTTCGGATATTGATGATCCAACAAGTGCTTCCAGTGAGATCAAGCCAACAGAATAAACATCATCCTCCAAATTTACAGCTTCCCTGAGAGGATAGAAGATTATCAGATACTGTTATTGAGGCAATTAATCGAAACTGCATTCAGATTATTAAACCCAATAAGACAAGAGGTCCACAAATAAAGAGACTCACGATGGGTATTTGCTTTGGGAAGATCCCTGGCCTTCAGCTTTAGCCTACAAATAAGAAGCACCATATCATAAAATAGTGCAACTTTATACAAGGAATTTGCAAGATGAAGTAAATAGTGTTCTTAATGAAGATTAGAAACAAAATCCAATTTAGCATATTCCAGTATTTACCTCATGTCTGTAAATTTCTTCAGAAATAATGGAGAGCCCATAGTCACTCACTTTTGCTATACAGTGTTCATCAAGCAAAATGTTATTGGTTCTTAGTCGATTGTTAAAGAAACCAGGAATAATTCCTGTATGTAGGAAGTGGACTGCCTTTGCTATTCCTATTAGAACAGCCAGTCTATCTGACCATTTTAGAATCTTCTCCGGACTGACCTCTGCAGGGTAGAATGCAGGAAGAACCAAACACATTAAAATTTGCCAATGACTCTGCGCACATTATTGGATTGAGCATGCTTACCGGACAAGCGTGCTTGGAGATTTCCGTTAGGTACATAGTCGTAAATGAGAAATACCATGTTGCCACTGGAATCATCTGTTGAAGCATCAAGGCAGTGGCCTAGGAGACAAACTAGATGAGGATGGCGAAGCTTTGAGAGCAAATCCAGTCGAAGCTTTAGATTTCTGATTGAATCTCTCTTAAACAGTGCCAAACATCTTATAGCAACAAAAGTCCCATTCTCTAGTCTTCCCTTGTAGATCTGGAAAAATAGGAGATGTCAAGTACTTGAACAAAACCTAAAGGAGGCCTACCACTGTAGTAGAGCAAAAGCAGGACTGAAACAACTCCACAAGTTTATAAACAGAAATGTAGTTATAGGATATTAGTTTTCTTTGTCTCATGTCTCAGCAGCATATAGATGTCACCTTGAATTGTACACTGTAAACTCTTTAATGGGAAATGAAACTATATTGAAGTCAGTAACATAATTGTAGTGCCTGTTGAAAGAAGACAAAAATGTATTAACTTGAATTTCAATTTAGATCTGTTGGGTTTGGGTCCATACCCAAAGAGTGGACTCAACTTGGGTATCCTGTAATTTGGTTCAAGAGATGTGACCGATTTGGCTAAGTTGGTTCGAACCCATGTGACTTACGTTGGAACTTAAGTCAAGTTGAACTTAAGTAAGAAGGTAAGAGAGAGTTCTCATTCTACAGTCTTATCGTTCGTCCTCAAAGGTGGACTCTAGGAGAGAAAGAAGAAGAGAAAGAGGAGACACAACTAGGTTCCTGACAAGCGCTCATTTGGGTTGACATGTTCAACAGTTCCACACCATCACGGAGATTGGTTTTTTTTTTTTGTTTAGGAGGAGTTTCTTGCAAATGGGTTTGGTGGATTGGAACTTGTAAGGTAAAATAGTATTTCTCTTATTCCAACTTGTTGATCCTGAAGCTTGTTGTAGCTTTGAGAGGAGGTTGTATGGTGATTTCTTTTTGTTGGTTAGTGAAATATTTCTCTCTTGCATTGTGGACGTAGGCCTCGATTGTAGCCGAACCACATTAAAAATCTTGGTATTCTTATTGTGTGCTTGTTGCTAGTTTAATACACATTTTCTATCTATCATAATCTCACCTTGGGTGGAGACTCTTCTCTATCTTCCAACACTTACCTCATAAATCAGTTGTTATAATCAACATACAAAGCCACACACCTTGAACAGTTTGTAGGAGCCTACCTCCATTACCTACACAACAGCACACAGGAAAACGGAAACCATGCATATTCAATTCTGTTTGTTTCACAACATCAGATTGGAAGAACATTGGTATTTGAAGATCAGCTCAGACATCATGATAGATTTACAAAAGTAAATCTTTATTGACTCTGAAGAACTATAAAATATAATTACATAGAACCATGGGAAATCATCCACTTAGATAGACCTAGACAAGACCAAATCATACTCAAACTACGACTCCAAATAGGATTGGGAACTGGGCAGAGCTCGACCTGGGTCCAACTCAGTTTGACCCGGTTAAAGCCAAGCTTGGGCCGCATTTATAACCTATAAACGGGTTTCAGCCTATGTTTTGGCCTGATATTTAATTGGGCCAGGCTGGGGTAAAGGTGTGTGGCTTGATGGGCCCAAATGAGATGTGTGCTTATGAATATTTAACCTTAAACCTTTGAGAGATTTGTACAAGAAATAAATATTTATCTTACTGTTCTTCTCTGTATGTTGGATTATTGCGTTATGTATATAATGATAAAATGAATTTTGTAAGATACTGAATCTCTTATATGGTCATATTATTGAATAATTATAATCTCTCTCTCTCTCTCTCTCTCTCTCTCTCCCCCCCCCCCCCACACACACACACACACACCCCCCACACACGCCCCCACATGCGCGCGCGCACTCACGCACACACGCATCTTTATAAGAACAAAAGAAAATATAGTGTTGGTTAAATAGTAAACATATTTTACTCATTAACATAATTAGTAATTTTTTTTATAATACATAAATAGTGATTTTTCATTTGCTGTTTAAAATTCTTAATTTGATTAATTTAAATATATGTGCTAAATTTATGTTCTTATTAGAATTGGGGTTGATAATGGCCTGAATATGACCCATTTAGTTTAGAAATGGGCTCATGCCTATAAATCTAGCCTGATATGTAAACGGACTGGCTTTGAGCTTAAGAAAATTAAACGGGCCCCGACTCTTGTTCATATGAGTCCGGCCCAAGCTAGGCCCATTCTATACAATAGTATACCTATTATATGACCTAACAAAAACGACAGTCGTGATAGTGGCATGTCAACAACAATGAACTACAATGTGAAGAACATTCCGAACTTCTAAGCTCAAGGCTAGACATACAAGACACTGCTGTTTGGTTTCTTTTTTAAAACAAGATAGCCTAATAAATTCACCAGCAGATAAGTAAAGTTCTTGCAACTTCATCCACATATGTTTGAAATTTCACAAGACATGTTTTGAGTTCTATACTATATGCAAGGAAAATACAGATGCATAACGCTTAACAGGTATAAGATTCATACCTTTCCTATTGATCCCTCACCAATGTACGATGCCCTTCCAAAATTTCTTGTTGCTTCTCTTAGTTCTTCTAGAGAAAATACCCGATATGTAGGCAAAACTTGTGTCCCTAACTTCGTGGCTTGAGAAATGTACCCTGCAGATGAAAAGGGATAAATTCTGTTAAGCAGATCCTAGCAATCATGTTCTTCAATTTGTAATTGCAACGAAAATTTACACCGAAGTATTTCAAGTTGAAAATAAGGTAGTGCTTTATGTTCTTCTATTAACTTTTTAAATTACTTAAGGGACAATAGTTACTTCTTCAGGTGGAGGTGTCTTTTAAGCCTATAAGCAAATGCCTAATGGAGAAGAAAGGAAATGGGACATTAATCGCGTTTAAACTAAAAACTACAAAAAAGAAGAGGGGAATAAATGAAATAAAAAGAAGAAAAAGTAATTAGACTAAAATCAGCAATACTCCCATAAAAAAAGGGGGAAAAAGAATGAAGGTTCTTCTACTTAAAGAATTTGTAGAGATTAAACTTTGCTCTTTAATACTTTTTGGTTTAATTTAGCATCTGTTTTTTCCTTTTCTTTTTTAGGTGTTGCAGATCAATTTTTGTTTGAATAATAATTCAACAAGTAGTTAATGCTTATGGGCTTGCCATGGTTTGTAAGTTCTGCAATAAAAGTACAGAAAAACTGAGGTTAATACATCAGAGTGTATCTACGTAGCATGGGTACTTCTACTATGAAGTCGTACCTATATTGGATACATTGGTACCCGTGTCGGAGGCTAACACTTCACTGGACACTTTTCGGACACTTCTCGAACTTATCCTCAAACATATACATATATTTTAATTTAGAACACTTGTTGAGTAATTAGACACATGTTCTACATTTCTCTCATACTTTTTTGTTCACATTATATATTTGAGCTATTTATTTACTTTTCTTTATGTATCAACCTATACTTTAGTGAAGAAAAATCCATCAAAATATAACTCGTATAAAACTATATTAAGTTTTATTGAAGTCTTTCTCACTTACACTAAAACTCTGAAGTTAAGGTGAGGATTGAGATATTTACATTTTAACACGCCCCCCCCGCAGATCGAGTGTTTTTTTTTATAGGCCAAAACCTGGGCTTTTCGCAGTAGCAGTATTTTTTTTATTTTTTTAAATCCATTTTTTAAATGTGCCCCGGGTGAGAATTGTACCTGGTTGCTGTTATACCATATTAAAGTCCCTACCACTACACCAAAACTTCGAGGTTTAAGTGAGGATATAGGTATTTATATTTTTGCAAGTTTAAATATGTCTCAATATAAAAAATTAGACATATTGACCTATGTGTATGAACATTTGGGTGAAAAAATATTACTATGAATATATATTTATGCACTCTTATTATTATTTATATACATATTCTAGTGTCAGGTCGTTGTGTTCTCGTGTCCTATTTAAGAAATTGTCGTGTTTTGTGTTTGTGTTGTACCCGTGTCTGTGTCCATGCTTCTTAGTAGTGTATCGATAAAACTTGTAATCCAATAAAAGCAAAATACAGAAAAATAGGTCCACCTGGGCTAACGAGTGAAAGCATTGAAATGCTGGCTTTTGTTGTCAAGGCTAGAGTTCTCAATTTAAAATGGGAACAATTTGTAATTGTGTGAATATTAGAGAAACGGTGTAAACTATGTGTGTTAGAAAACTAAATTGTCAAATAGCAAATTTTGGTGGGCAATCACGGGAAGCGCATTGTGGCTCGGAGTTGGATTGTACCCATTCAGCTTGAGCATTTCGGTATAGTGGTTACCTAACATGCATTATGCTCAATTTAACCTGATAAATTATAATTCTAGCACTTATTTTTTGTGTGCTCTTTCTCAGCATGGATGGAACCCTCTCCTTGTTGAACTTTTGAGTTTGCAACCTCCTCAATAGACAATTATGAAAACTGCCAAGACCTTTTTCATTTCTTCCTACATGTTTCGAGAAAATATTCTCATCGTGGTCATGTCCTAGTTCTCTATGGCATATTTTGTAACTGAGGAATATCAGAAGGCCAAAGAAGTGGAGGACCGGCGACATGTGGTTGACACTGCTAGATAATCATTGCTGGCTCAACATATTTTTTTGGTCATAGTCGTTATCTAACATGGTTAAAAGCACCGGTTCAAAGATCACTATTGCCAATTTAAAACATTTCTAGCCCACAGCCCATCAGATTGCGCCTTTGGATACGATGGATATAAAAACTAATATTCTGTTGGAACAAACTCCTATTACCTTGATTTAGGTCTCTTCTGGTTTCCTCATTGAATAAAATCGTGCATGCCTTTTCTTACTTTTAATATGAAAATTTAAAGTAATGGATTATCCATCACTGGAGTGTGAAACTTTTAAAATTAAGTGATAAAATACATAGTTTGCTGTTTATTTTAGATTCTTCCAAACAATTCCTTCCTACATTAAATAATGAAAAATTGTGCACTGATTATTCATTAAGTCGCTGATCAGCATGGCACCATAGAGATGATGTGGTTAACATTATAGGGAGACAAAGGTCAAGGCAGCAATGTGCCAAGGTGATAATGGCAGCAGAAAGGAATTATGAAGTGGCATTTGTAGGACTTCGGAAATATGTAGTTCAAAGTAGGTACTTCTGAAGTAAATTCTTCTTGAGAAATGTGTATTGGAAGGTGCAATTTGGCTGATCTCAGTTGACAATGCCATTATATGGTGAAAACAACTACAACTGGTTTTAAATATTAGAGCATTATGTACTGAATTTACAAGTTATTGCTGTGATAAAGCAATTGAAATGCAGTCTGCTCAGTCCTAAAGGCACATATAATATAACGCAAGTTTAAAAAGTAAAAAAGACAAGTCTCGAGAAGTACAAGACATACTAGCATTTGCAAGAAGCTCGGAGGAGAATCCTGAAGCTGAATTATCTGGCAATGGTTTTGGCAACAAACGCTGTTCTGCCATGGCACTCTGGCGGTTCCTTCTGCACAATACCACAAACACAAGCAAACCCAACAGAAAGACGATCACAATCCCTCCAATAACGGCAACCATTAGTCCTATATCTCTGATCCTGGAACTTTTCCCCTTCATGTGATCTTCCCGGCAATATGTAGAGTCATGCTGGTTCTTGGGGTCAATATTCAAACAATTCCCACCAAACTTCACAACCCTCTTATTTGAATTAGAGCTCAAACAAGAAGGCAAATCACCAGTGAGTCTGTTGGTAGAAACATCCACAAACCCTAGCTGACTGCTGCAAGTTATACCACGGGGAAGAGAGCCACTGAGCATATTAGATTCCAGGTTCAAATAACTGATGTTTGGCAATGAAAATAATGCTGCAGGCGGAGTCCCCTCTAGTAAATTGAATGAAAGGTCAAGGTGCTGAAGTCGCCTTAATTCACCAAACTGCTGTGGAATCTCACCAGTCAATGAGTTCTTACCGAGTAAAATCGTGACCAAACTCTTTGGCATGGCTGATATCTCAGAATCTAACTCATTGTCTCTCATATCCAGGACTTCAAGGTTAGTTAAGCTACTAAGATCAGGGATTTTACTCGAAATGTGGTTTCCTGAGATGGAAAGATCGGTGAGGGTTTTTACTCTATCAATTGATGCAGGCAATGGACCATTCATCCGATTTCTTTGCAAACTCAAAACAGTGAGATTCGACAGCAAATTGAACCAATCAGGAACCGTTTCATTAAAATAGTTTCCATCCAGAGTAAGTGTTTGAAGCCTTGTCATGACAGATATCTTTGGGGGAATTGAACCATAAAGAAAATTTGAACTCAAATCGAGCACTTCAAGCGAATACAACCGGTGAATCTTATTAGGGAGAGGACCCCATATCCCTAAAGAAACTAAGATTACTACTTTCAAGCTAGTTAACCTCGTCAGAGTTGTGACAAAGGAATCAACAGAGAAACCTCGCGACAATGTATGATCATGAACTGAATAGCCCTCGAATTTACTCGGCTTAACAATCTTATCACCCACAATTTTGAGTTCAGTAACCGTATCTCCTTCACAAGTAAGCATTAGAAACGGCGAAGTGGGAATGTAGCAAAAGTCTAAATGGGTTTCATTCCAAGCTTCCAATTGTTTGGGGTACTCCAATTGCTTCCTTAATTGATACAGAACTTGTGTTTGTGACGATGGCAGCTGTTGGGTTCTTGGAATTAAGAGAAGACAACATAGAGTACCCACAACAATTGCCACAGACTGCGACATTGAAGTTTTCTATTTGGATTTCTCTACAATATTGGAATGCAACAGAAACTAAAGCTATAGCTACCCCTCAAAATTTCACAAAAATGTAGAAAACCCACCAAAAAATTCCTTTCTTTCACCACACGAAGATAAAACTGAAGCTAACTCAAGAAACCCATTAAGGAAATGCAGTTCAAATACTGGAAAAGGACAAGTTTACCACTTGATGACAACAGATGACCTCCATTGATTTTAAGCAAGATAAAGTTAAACCGAACAACCTTTCAACCAAGTTGAGAGAAAACCCACAACGAAAAATGAACAAGGACAAGGAAGAAACGAGTAGATATCCTTCAATTAAAGGGTTTCAAAGGAGGGCCAACCTTCTTGAAGATTGAAAAGAGCAACCTAGCTGTTTCCCTGTCCCTTGGAATCTTTAAATTCTGGGAGAAAATGGGGTGAAATGTTTGATGGGCTTTAATTGAGGGAGTTAAGGCTTGCACATGCCTGAAGACTCAGTCAGCTCTTCTCTCTCTCGCCCGCCATTAAAATAGAGGCTGTGAGAAACTCCCAGTAGGTAGTCACTGGGAGCGGATACTGCCACCTCAGAAAATGAGAAAGGCACTTCAAGAATTAAGGCAACCCCAAATTTGATAAAAGTACCCTCAATAAATTCAAATATAATTAAAATACCCCTTCTCCTCTCCCGTCCCCTCGCCGGCGAACTCCCCCCAACATGCCCCCTTTGTGGGCGAACTCGTCCTGGCCTCCCCTTTGCTGACTCTCCCTTGGCCTCCTCTCCCCCCAACCCCCCGATCTCCTTCTACTCCCATCTTCCTAACTGTTCAGTCGAATTCCGGTTGAACAAATGCATATCTGTTCGGTCGGATCTGACCGAATAGACCACTGTCTGCTCGGTCAGAGTCCGACTAAACAGCTGGGGCGAGGGGAAGCTCTGAGGGAGGGGGAGATCCGAGGGAGAGCCAGAGAGGGGGGAGGACCGAGGGGATTGTGACAGTTGACAGAGGAACAAGAAGGGGGAGAGAGAGGAATGGAGGAGGAGGAAGATGGGTGTTTTGAACTTTTCACCTAGAATAAAAATGTTAAAAAAAAATGGCACACTTGTAATTACGTGTTGGGTGCCTTTCTTTTTTTCTGGGGTGGCAAAATCCGCTCCCGTCACCCCCAAGAAATGAGAAAGCCCTCGCAAACCAAAAACAAAAAAAATTACAAGTGTCTCATTTTTTTTTAACCATTTTCGCCCTTGATGAAAAGTCTAAAATACCTCTTTCTTCTTCCTCCTTCCTCCAATCTCTCTCTCTCCTTCAACTTCGGCAATCCCTCTCCTCCTCCCCCTCCCCGGCCTCCCCCGGTCCCCTCCTCCCATTCCCCTCCCCTTGGAGCCTCCCCACGCTCCCCCCCTGCCCGCCCAACTCCCCCCGAACAGATGGGGGGGGGGGGGGGTGGGGTGGCGCTGGGAAGGAGGGGGAACGGGGACCCCGGAGGGGAAGGGGAGGTCGGAGGGGGTTCGTCGTCGAGGAGGGGGGTCACCGAGAAGCAAGGCGGCCGGGGGGGAGGGGTTTTGCCGGAGTTGTGGTCGCCGGCATGAGAGGGAGAGGAGGAGGAGATGAAAGGAGTGTTTTAGACATTTTTGAATTTTTTTTAAAGGGGTTTTTATTAAATTTAGGGGTGCCTTAATCCTTGATCTTGAGGTGTCTTTCTCATGTGGCAATATCCGCTCCCCGTAGTAGTCACGGTCCCAAAAGAGGTGGGATACAGGAAAAGGATTTGATTTGAGTAACTGCCCCATGTTTTTTTTGAAGTTCTTACAGTTATCACACTGTTGTGTTTTCCCTCTTCTTTTGACTTGGAGGAAAATGACAGAAATGGCCCTGGGGGAATGAAGTTGAAAAAAAAAAAAAAAAAAAAAAAGAACTACTACTATGTTTTCTGCAACAAAACTAATGAAACACTGGGGAGTGGGGGAGAGCTCTGGGGCTTGACACTCATGAGCAAATGTATGTATGCTGTTAAAAGGGTTTTCATTTTATTTTATTTTTTGCATTTAGGGTTTTGGTTGCTGTATGTGTATATCAAACTTATGGAACTTGAGCCACTGACAGCCAGATGGAACTTGAGCCACTGACACCTGGCTGAGTGATTGAGAGATTGATTTTGAAAAATGAGAAGTCTCAGGTTAAAATTTCGAGTTACGATCTTAATTTTAAAAAAAAATTGTGGAATGTCCTTCTAATATCACAATGTGTGTTATTTTATGGCATTTAATGTGACAAGAATAACTGGCAAAAACATCAGTTATGTAAACACATCAGAGGGTAGGTTAGTTTGGTTCTTTAACTTTTTTGAGGTAATTTAACCTCAAACTAGACAACACTTCATGTTGAAACGAAGTTATAGATTTACACAGTATGTGCTCAAGTGATTTTGAGGATTTTTCTAAATTATTTCAGATTAAACATAATTTGGGGGCTAATATGTTAGAAACCACTTTTTTTTTTTTCCTTTTCCACCATGCTCACAAGGATCTAAAGATCTACATATGTTCGTACATTCTTAAATTACTAAAAGAATATATAACAACTGAAACTTCAAACCAATATGGATTGTTTTTTTTGCATCATAAACTCAGATTGTTGTATAATAAATTTACAAAAGTATGTATATATTTTTTATTTAATAGTTTTCTAATATTACAGGTATATATGGAGATTCAAACCCTACAGGAAGAGGAAAATCAGTACCACCTAACTATGTAAGCTTCTTTTGATCAAACCTTCAAGCCCTAACGTCTTAGGTAGAAAACAACTACTGGGCGTGTTTGGATTCATGAAAGTGAGAGGGAAATGGGAAGCGGGAATTTCTCACTTCCCTTGTTTGTTTTGAATCGCAAATGAGAAATGAGAAAACTCTCTTTTTCTTTTTTTCTTTTTTTCCTTTTTACATCTCTTTTACACTACCATTTTTTCATTTTTAGAGTGCTATAGTTAATTTTGTGGTCATGTAAATATCACTTGTAATAAATTGTAATTTAATACATTAAATTTTGATGTCATCCTATTTGTAGTTCAATTACAGTTCAAAAATATTATTTAAGAATTAATATTTAATTTAATATTATTTTATGGTCAACATTGTGGTCAACTTTCCCACTTCTACTCCACGTTACTAATCAAACACCGGAAACCACAATATACTCTTTCACTTACATTTTTAGACCAAACACCGAAAATAGGAATTGCACAAATCTTAATTTTTCACTATACTTTCATATTTCTCATCTTCATTTCTCACTTGCACTTTTTTCTCTCACTTCTATCAAACCGGGCAGGTCTGCCCCGTTACACTAAGATGAATGAAAACTCTCCTAATTAATCCATGGAGAACATTAGGTTAATTACATGCTTTTTTTTTTTTAGTCCTAATTCAAAGTTGGGACCAAGTTTGTCTTCTTTATCATCCATGTGTTGAGGGAGGTTCTGACAAAAAAGAAGAAAAGATAAAGAAAGGTAGTGGGGAGCTGCAGGTTTATTAAATAAAGATTGTCTATCAGGCTTTTTGTCTTGAAACCAAGGAGGGAATCCTGCATGATTTCAAGAAGCATATACATGGTTTCTTTCACCCACATTGGATGCTTCCCAAGAGCATCATTAAGTGCAAGTGATTGGAGTCTTCCCCTTGTTGGACTTTTGAGAGACGAACACAACAGAGAAGGAAGTGGTGAGCTGTGCTTGGATATTTCTTGTGATATGAGGCTAATTAAGTGCAAGTGCCATCTCAAACCCTAGGGAGGATATAATTTCTGCAGGAATGAGAAGCATATTGTGAGATGTTCAATATTAACTGTATATATCCTATCCTCAAAGGACTGTCAACTCTTCTGGTTGTGGAGAGGTTGGGACAATTCACAGACAGTGCGAACAAACAGAAAGAAAGTTTATGGGACTATTTGTTTCCTCTGAAGAGTTCAAAATACCTGAAGCATCTTTCGTAAGAAGTGCTTCAAGGGTTTTCAGGTACTTCAGTGATCTCTTTGATCGGGTGTTTATTACACTTTAAAAAATCTAAGGTGTCTCCATAACTCTTCTAATGGTCGAAAAGTTGGTAGTTCACAAAGAGTGGTGTGACCTATCAGAAAGAAGATCGTTGTTTGTTTCCGCCCAAGAGCTCGAAGTGCTCGAACTCTCTTCCACATTTGTAAAGTACTTCAAGGGTTGGGTATTTGTTGCAACGAAGTTTTAAGAGTCTCAAGTACTTCTAGAACTTCATTTGTTTGTTTTTAACGTAAAAATATCACCTTGAAATAATATCTACTTATGCTTTTAACATTGTTTTTTGTTGGTTAAAAGATTTAATTTTCAAAAATTAAAGGTAAAAAAAAAAAAAAAAAAACTAGATAAAAGATTAGGTGTTATCCACCTTTACTTGTATTCGTCTTTTTACCAATTTTACTCCGAGTACAATTCTTGAAATAGTCCTACATAACCTATGTAAGATTTACTAAAATCCTTAGAAATATTTAAACTGTTTGAATCGGATTGTCGGACTATCAGGTTATCATTCACAGCCCTATTTGACCATGATGATTAGACTTTGACCATTCATGCTTGTAATGCATATGCAAGACATTACTAATATTTACCAACAGCTAAACTGATATAAATTCATGTAAGAGATGTTGGAATTTTGTAACTTAAAACTTATTTTGTGTAGGAAATTTAGTCTCACATTGGATAGATCAAAAACGTTGAGTGGTATAAATATCAACTCCTCTATAGTCTATTGTTATGAGTGGGGTCATGGCCACCTTGCCACAAGCGCACACGTGTTGAACTGGGTCTGGTTTGGGACGTACGCGCTTACGACCTGCGGACACGAACAACTCCGTTCAGTTGGCCCACCATGACTTGCTACATTTTGTATACCGGATTCGGAAACGCTGGTGCAACCCAGCTAATGTGGACTCCAGGGTTCGACTTCGGAATAACATTCGGAGAGGTTCTTGGTGATGTGTTCTCGGAGTGATTGTTTGAACTCAGGAATGATAGGATGCGACAGCGGAGTGTGAACTCGGACAATGCAAACTCAGGATCTGCTTCAGAGAAACAATTCATAATTACACGTAACTTCAGCTACCAGTTACCAACAAATATTAAACATGGTTAATCAACCAGCGGCAAATTAATCAGATTTACAGTAGATTAAACAGATCGCCAGCAAACTAATTATATCTAAATCTTTTATCAGGTAAAAATATGTTTTTTGGAGCAATTCTTTTATAGAGCCTACAAATTCATCTTCTATGGAGTGCATAATTGAGATACTGTTCTTTGCTTCTCTTTTCTGAAATTTTTTCTCTTTCAAAGTTTTTTTTCTCTGTTAGTTCTCTGAAAGTTTAACAAGAATTCGCAAAGCCTTCTTGAAATCTATGCCGACAAGAAGGAGGTCACCTGATCGAGAGTCGTTGTATCTCCAGATTCATTGCCGCAAAGCCCTGCACGAGAGGGGGTAATTTGATTCTTGGGACTGTGCCCAACACGCCTTGATCTTAGCCTAAACTCTTTTCCATTTGTTTTATATACTGTGATTTTGAACTGTTAATCTGATAATGTTTTTAATTTGGTAGCTTCAGAGCTATTATTTCCCAACAATCCAAGAATCAAAATAATATATCATGATGAATGATCTGTTTATGCTACTTCTGTTATAACCTTATAGAGAAACATCTTATTATGCGAACTAATAATAATATATGATATGATAACTTTGTCTACTTGCCTTAATGCTATTCTGAAAATTGTCATTATGCTATGCGCGTATATTATGATGCCCATATATCTATTAATCATGCTATCTATATCATGTTATCAAAGGGATTCCATCATACTAGAATACTTATGTTCTGGATGAGACTAGAACCATATGTGTATAACATTATAATAACAAAATTACTTTGCATCATCAGATAATGGTTATAAGCGAGATTCTCTTGGCAAAATCAGAGAAGTTCGACAGCAACAACTTTCGACGTTAGCAGAATCAAATAAGATTTTGGTTAACAACTTTAAATTTAATAAC
Organism: Agave tequilana; assembly: GCA_038442645.1. Lineage (NCBI taxonomy): Eukaryota > Viridiplantae > Streptophyta > Magnoliopsida > Asparagales > Asparagaceae > Agave > Agave tequilana. Next base: position 5,644 of record JAVJIF010027629.1, on the reverse strand, counting down.
AACCATTGAACCTGATAACTCATCTGCCTCTAGAACAACCACTAGGCAGAGTTCTACTGTGGACTCTGTCTCCACTCCTATAACTCCTCAAGAAATAGAATATCACTGCTTGCATAGAATTCTAAAAGCACTACCCGACAGACTGTCTGACATATACTACGTCATCACCAGTGCTAAAACTCTTAGGGATACACTAGAAAAGAAACATGGTTTAGATGACATTGGTATAAAATATTTTAAAGCCTCTAATTTCAACAAATTCAAAATGGCACTCCAAAACAATTAATGATCAAATTCATGGATTTGGGAATCTAATACAACTAAAAGCTAATGGGTCTACCCGAGATAAGATTATTCAGATTGCTTGCCTCATAGACAAACTGATACTTGGAAAGATTTTGCAAGACAGCTTAGACATACGCAAGGAGATCTTACCCTTACCCTGTTGATGATCTATCACTTATCAAACAACAGAGGAACACCGAGTCGAAAACTCGGGAGCGGAAGCGAAAGCGTAGAAGATCTATCACTAGAAAGCAATCACCACACAATCAAGGAATACAAGATTTAACGTGGTTCGGCAATGTGCCTACGTCTACAGGGAGGAGGGGAGAAATATTTATTGAAGAAAATACAAGAGTTACAATGAGATCTCTCTCACACAAACTCTCAATGGTAGAATTCTATAATTTCTCTTGAATTCTTGACATACCTTCAAAAGGCCACCCCTGAGGGGTTTATATAGGCACTTGGGATGATCCTAATCCCACACGAACTTAAATCAGCACCTCCTTAGAGAAATAAGAAACTCATATCCAAACCAAAATAGGAGACAGATCCGTATGAGAAAACTGTAAAAAATCTGAATTCTCTCCAATGAATATGAGGTACTCTAAATACTAACAATCTCCACCCTGACTTATGTGTCATTGAGTTTCTCCGTAGAAATTGGTCTCTGCTTCATTCACCTTCCTTTCTCTCCCCTTTTGTGACTTCACATGGCTTCTTCTCAAGAGCCCGTTCGCTACTTTACCTTTGAAGAACCTTGATGAAGTTCAAAGATGCTCTGAACTTCTCCACCGGGATAGTCTTCGTCATCATATCCGCTGGATTCTTCTTCATGCTGATATTTATCAAATCGATCACCTTATCATCCATGACCCGTTGACGTATCTTGTGAAATCTCGCATCAATGTGCTTCGTCCGCTTGTGATACCTGTGATATTTAGCGAGATGAATAGCACTCTGGTTGTCGCAATGAACTCGAACTGAATCATGTATGATACTGAATGTCTCAACCAATCCTCTCAACCACAAAGTTTCCTTTGACACCTCAACTGTAGCCATGTACTCTGCTTCTGTCGTTAAAAGAGCAATTGTATCTTGCAACTCTACCTACCAACTATGACGCACTCAGCTACTGTGAACACATAGCCCGTCATAAATCTTCACTGATCAAGATCTCCTGCATAATCTGCATCAATATAGCATTGTAGTAACCCAGGCTTCCCCGTTTCCATATTTGAAACACCAAGCATAGTCTCGCAGTCCTTTGCAGATATCGTAGCACCCACTTCACTGCTTCCTAATATTGCTTTTCTGAATTTGACATGAACCGACTTACTGTACTAACTGCACAGGCTAAGTTAGGCCTAGTGCAGATCATAGCATACATGAGTGATCCCATCGCACTAGCATATGGTACTCGAAACATCTCTTCCTCATCTACCGTTGATTGTGGACACTGCTCGGAGGATAATTTGAAGTGACCTGCCAAAGGAGTAGTGACTAGTCTTACTTCTGCCTTGTTGAATCTCTCTAACACTTTGAGAATATAGTTCCCCTGGGATAGCCAAAGTTTGCCTATGCTTCTGTCTCGAGTGATCTCCATACCTAAGATCTTCTTGGCTTCTCCCAAATCCTTCATACAAATTCCTTCTTAAGCTGAGCTTTAAGCTTCTGAACATGTGTCTTGTTTCTTGCAATAATCAGCATATCATCCACATATAATAGCAAATATGTCGGATCATCACTTTGCTTGAAACAGACACAACTATCATACTCACATAGGTTGTATTTGGTCTTGATCATGAAAGAGTCGAACTATTTGTACCACTGCCTGGGAGACTGCTTAAGTCCATAGAGGGACTTCTTTAGAAGACACACCTTGTTTACTTTACCTTCATGAATGTAACCTTCAGGTTGTTTTATGTATATTTTCTCCTCCAGCTCACCGTGCAGAAATGTTATTTTAATATCCATCTGCTCTAACTCTAGATAAAACTGAGCAACTATCGCCAGTAATATCCGAATATATATATATATATATATATATATATATATATATATATATGCTTGACTACAGGAGAGAAAATCTCATTGTAATCAATACCCTCTTTCTGAGCATATCCTTTGGCAACTAACCTTACCTTGTATTGCTCAATGTCTTTCTTGCGATAGACCCATCAGCAACCTATTGCCTTGGAGTCCTTTGAAAGATCGACTAACGTCCATGTTTGGTTTCTATCCAAAGGCTCCATCTCTTACTCCATGGTTATAATCCACTTGTCGTGGTCATCTGCCTCGATCATTTTCCTGTAACTGTCAAGTTCTCTTGTTTATGTTACTAATGCGAAAGAGACATGATTTTTCATCCCAGCTATAACTTGTCGGTGGCACCGTAACTCTGACTGACTGCCTCAACAGTCTAGGTTGCTCTTAAGTAGCCTCATGTTTGTCTTTATCTGAATCTGAGGAGTCTGAGAAGTTCTCATCTGAATCTGAGGAGTCCTCCTCACCCTTCAGGCCTTTTAAGGCTATCTGAGAACTCGACTCCTTTTTTCTGAGTGTCTACTGTCGAACTGTCTGAAGCTCCACCTTACTATTTATCCTCCGTCTCTGACTTTTTTCGCAACATTGAATCTTCGTCAAAGATCACATCTCTGTTGGTAAAGGCGCTCCTTTTCTCGGGATCCCAAAGTCTGAAACCCTTCACTCCTTTGGTGAACCCGATGAAGATACACTTCTTAGACTTGAACTCTAGTTTATTCCTTTTCTGACTATCAACCAAACAATATGCCGGGCAACCCAAAATCATACTCCTCGCCATATCTCCTCTGGGATTTGAAAATCAATAACTGTTGATGGTGACATGTTTACCAGATAACTCGCATGATTCACTGCCTCTGCCTAAAATTCTTCTGACATGTTAGCTTGTAATCTGATACCGCGGACACGCTGTAAGTATCTGATTCATGCACTCTGATACTCCATTTTGTTTCGGTCTCCCTGAAATACTTAGCTGGTATTTGATGCCCTTGCTTGCTAAGTAGTCTTTAAATTCTTTGAGGTGTACTCGCCTCCATTATCGGACCTCAAGACTTTCGCCTTCCGCCTCGTCTGATTTTTCACCAAAGTTTTCCACTCCTTGAACTTCTAGAATACTTTTGATTTCTGCTTCAAGATGTATACCCAAACTTTCCTTGAAAAATCATCTATAAAGTAACATAGTACCTAGAACCTCCTATGGATGCTACTGGAGAAGGCCCCCACAGATCCTGTGTATGAGATCTAGCAACCTCTTTGTCTTATGCTGAGATGTAGAGAAAGCTACTCTACATTGCCTACCCATAATGCAAATTTATAAAGATCAAGTTTGCAATATTTGATACCTAGTAGAGCACTCCTTTGTGTAGGACTTGAAGGCCTCTCTCGCTCATATATCCAAAATGTATGTTCCAAAGTCTTGTAATATTATATTCCAAAGTCTTGTAATATCCTCTTTCTCTGTTGTTGTTGAAGTATCACCAATAATAATGCTTCCTATCAACTTGTACAAGTTTGTTGTTAGTTCTCCTTTGAGAATCATCATGGAGCCTTTAGTAACTTTGATTGCTCCATCTGCACCAGAAAACTTGTATCCACGAACTTTCAAAGCTCCCAACGAGAGAAGATTTTTTTTAAATCCAAAACATATCGAACGTTCGTGAGGGTTCGAACCTGTCCATCAAACATCCTCATACGGATGTTGCTGATGCTAACAGTCTTACACACGACGTCATTTCCCATCAGGACAGAGCCTCTATCATAAGGCTTGTAAGTACTGAACCACTTCCTTTTTAGGTACATGTGATATGTGCACTCCGAGTCAAGTAAACAAACATCTGAGTATTTACCTTGTCCTGACTCAGCTATCAGACATCACATGAATCCTTATCTGCTTCTTCGACAACCCTGACTTGATCTGACTTTCCACTGGTACTCGCCTCATAAGAATCTTTGTCGTCTTTCCTCTTCAGCATTTCCTTATATTCATACAATTTTTCTTGATGTGCCATGTTTTCTTGCAAAAGTAGTAAGAGAAACTGCTAGAAGCCTCTGGATCCCTTTTGGATCCCCTACTCTTTGATCTTCCCCTCTGGCCCTTGCCAAACAATCTTGAGGCCTCCTCCGTACAATCCGTCTTCTTTATCAGCTTGTTGTTCTAGAGCATCTGCCTGACATTTTCTAACTCTAAGATCTCTTATACATGATGGTGGTTGCCAAGTGGTCATAACTCGATGGAAGAGAAGAGAGTAGCAGAAGAGTTTTGTATTCTTCTTCTAGCTTAACCTCTAGAGTTAACAAGTCACTTAAATTCTATTAAAAGCGCTGAGATGTTGTAGAATAGGCGTACCTTCCTTCATCCGAAGGCTGTACAACTGCTTCTTCATGAAGAGCTTGTTCGATAAACTTTTTGTCATGTACAGGCTCTCCAGCCTACACTAAAGACCAGCAGTTGTCTCCTCGTTCATCATGTTGGAGAGGACTTCATCTGAAGTCAATATCGTTTTACTCATCATCCTCCATCTGCGTGGCTTTTTCTCAATACCAAGCAGGGTCTTGTGTGTGCCTTACTTTACGAACAACGATGTTACTCGCATCTTCCACAACATAAAGTTGAATTTTTGGTTGAATTTCTCCACCTCGAACTTGGTTGCCGTGGTGTCTTGCTAGCCATCGCTCTGATACCAATTGTTGATGATCTATCACTGATCAAACAACAGAGGAAAATCAAGTCGAAGACTCGGCAGCAAAAGCGGAAGCGTAGAAGATCTACCACTGGCAAACAATTACCACACAACTAAGAAACACAAGATTTAACGTGGTTCGGTAATGTGCCTACGTCCACGGGGAGGAGGGAAGAAATATTTATTGAAAAAAATACAAGAGTTACAATGAGATCTCTCTCACAACTCTCAATGGTGGAATTCTAAAATTCCTCTTGAATTCTTGACATGCCTTCAAAAGGCCACCCTTGAGGGGTTTATATAGGCACCTGGGATGATCTTAGTCCAACACGAACTAAAATCAGCACCTCCTTAGAGAAATAGAAAACTCATATCCAAATCAAAATAGGAGACAAATCTGTATTAGGAAACTGTCAAAAACCTAAAAAAATTTCCAATGAATATGAGGCACTTCAAATACTAACATACCAAGTACTAAACTTAAAAGGCGTCCCTTCCATCAAAATCAGAACAGAACTTTAAGGAAAAAAAACTTCCACCACAGCAAGAATTCCTTCAACTTTCAAAAGAAGGAAGGAGCTAAAAGGCGTGCCTGATTTGTTTGTGGGCGAACCATTCACCTTGCCAAAGATTGC